>JAUCBJ010001548.1:0-33525 GCA_032718475.1 Nemertoderma westbladi | reverse complement strand
GACTGCTGAATAGTGGTTGGCTACTTCATTGTAGTACATGACTGACTGACAGTACAGTGTACCGTAGGCCTAGCTGTATTTTGTTTAATAAAGTTAGATAGTTGTGTGTAGGCCTATTTTGTTTATGAAATATACTATAATTTTTTTTAAATGGCTACTGGTGGTGGTAGTGGTAGTAAACCCAGGTCTGAAGTCCATGCATTTTTCAGCCAGGAATCTAACTGCTTTGCATGTGGCACAAAGGTATCAACTAGAATTGACAACCGAAAAATTCATGTAGCTAAATGCCGCAAACTACACCCTACCAAATGGTCTCAAGATAGTTTGGTTAATTTCAATTTGGTTCTCAATTTGGTTAACACTGGTTTACTAATTATATTGATAATACTTTCTAATATCTGTAATCTAATTCTTCTACTTATTAATATTTTCTGTAGCATAATATGAATGAATATTTCTTAAAGATATAGAAAAACATATTAAATTATATATATAAATTATATATTAACAATATCCCGAATTTCCCGGGATTTTGGACCAAAATCCCGGGAAATACTGCGGGATTTCCCGGGAAATCCTTCCCGGGATATCCCGAGATTTGCCAACCATGCCTCCACCCCTCCATCGCTCTCGGTCTCTTCCTCCCAATCCCAAAGTCGCCCTCGGACCCCCCCCCCCCCCCGGTATCAGCATTCCCTGCAGCCAGATGTTGACTGTATCCTGGTATCGGTGCCTCTTCCATCCAATCCACCTCATCAGCTCATCCCCTAGCCGAATCCCCTTATATCTGCCTCTCCAGAAAGAAAAAAGGTTTTATCTAAATTATAACATTAAGTTATAGTATACATACATAATGTAGTACAATACAGCAATGTAGTCTGGTAGTGTGTTACGCTAAGTAGGCTTCCTAGCCTACCGGTACTACACAGCAGTTCAGTATGTTGTTAGTTACAATACCTAGCCTAATAGCATTACAGCAGTATACAGGTATAGTCCAGTACAACATTTTAAATTTCCCTCTATAGTTTATAGTAATCTCCACATACTCCCCTCCCAAATAAAAGGCATGTACCAGGTTGGAATTCATGCATGAGCGCGCAGGTACGCTTTGTTGTTTTGAAATCACCGCGCACCTGAAATTGGCTCGTCGCGCACCTCATCATATGTCATAATCCAAACAAAATCGCGCAGCTCATGTCATGCATATCTCAAAAAATCGCACAGTTCATAAGAACAATTTTACATTCCTATTTTACAAGTTTGAGCGTTTTAAGCTTATCTTTACGTCTGTCTGTCTGTACGTTGAATCTAGGCTTACATAATAAATGTAATTTTTGCAACATCAAAATTGTTAATATTAAAAAATATTTTTTTAATCCACTACTATGGTGGCCCATCGGGCTCACTGCTTTTATAACAGAAAATATTATTTTAGATTACAAACAAAACATGTACCGGTAATTTCAAAAAAACGAATATTGAAATAGGTACCAGTCTGCCAATAATACTTTGTATAGGCCTACCTAACAATTAGGCTTAAACATACAGTTGGCTTATAATTAAGTCATACTTATAATACATTGTTACTTTCTGACTTTACCTGTTTACTAACGTAACATCGGCATAGCATAGCTGCATAGACCTAATAACAATACAACAATAGAGTACTGTAGTTAAAATAAATAGACAAATTCAGCTCCGGTTGCCGGTATTACAGTACTATGGTGAAGTGATTTGACTGTTTGAAGAATTGGAAATGAGAAATTAATGCGAGCGCAGCGAGCGAAATTTTTTTGTGTATTTTCGTGATTTCAATTAATTTGTGGTGCGCATCAGAGGCAGAGCTGCGCGCTGAGGCGCAACGCGCACCTGTCTCACACCCGAACGCGCACCTGTCTCACCCAAACGCGCAACGCGCATCTGGTTTGCGGTCATTCGCGCAGGTACGCGTCCGAGTTTTGCAGCATGAATTCCAACCTGGGGCATGTACCGTCTAAGTTTTGAAATGTTTATAGATTGTCCCTTTGCGGGTAGTATGGAGACGACATCCCAACCACTACTGGTGATATGTCCTGGATTTGGTCCTGGGTGTTATTCAAATCTGAATCCACCTCTCCAAGAAGGTTATTTTGAAAGTTATGAATTTCCTCTGACCTATCTTCCACAATAGACATTTCTTCTTGGTCAAATTCATTTCCAGAAATGCTGTTAGACCCACCCAAAATATTACTTTCAGTTTCCTCTCCTATTGGATTATATTGTTGTTGGGGTCCCCTCGATAGTTTGCGTACATTCACTGTATCAGACCAACCATCTCCATCATTAACACGCACAACGTAGTCAGATAGAGTCTCCGTAATAAATACTTTAGCCACCTGCTGTAGCTTTCCCTTCTTGCAATACAGTAAACCATCGATCAGTAGACTTTATTATTACAAAAGCAGTTTTTATGTATAAAGCAACGGTAATTACTAAGTCTACATTACTAAGTGTAATGTAGTACAATACAGCAATGTAGTGTGTTACGCTAAGTAGGCTTCCTAGCCTACCGGTACTACACAGCAGTTCAGTATGTTGTTACAACTGTACAATACCTAGCCTAATGCATTACAGCAGTTTTTACTGACAGAAAGTCTAAAACGCAAACTATTAGTCCAGTACAACATTTTAAATTTCCCTCTATAGTTTATAGTAATCTCCACACTTACCTTTATCAGGGAGCCCAGTATAAGGTTAACTTAACCCTATCACCTATTACAGTAGTACCGGTGTAACAGGAAAATATGCCCCCCCGGGAAATGTGCCCGGGGGGGCATATTTTCCTAGGAAAAAATGCCCCCCCGGGCAAATTTCCCTAGGAAAACATGCCCCCCCTTAGGAAATTATGCCCCCCCTGAATTATACAATAAACAAAACTTATTACTACTAAAACTTACAAAAATAATACAAAACAATAAACAGTCACTTTACCAGTTTACCAAATGAAGGAAAGGAGCAGGTTACAGAGGCAGGCCTTTCTAACCAAAACAATAAACGATCATTTATCTAATTGAGGGAAAGGAGCAGGTTACAGAGGCGGGATTTTCTAACCAAAACAATAAACAGTCACTTTAGCAAATCAGGGAAAGGAGCAGGTTACAGAGACGGGATTTTCTAACCAAAACAATAAACGATAACATTACCAATTGAGAGAAAGGAGCAGGTTACAGAGGCGGGATTTTCTAACCAAAACAATAAACAATCACTTTACCAAATCAGGGAAAGGAGCAGGTTACAGACTTAAAAAAGCTTGGAGCTGCTCGGCGCCCACACAACACCACACACTCGCACTGCTGTTATACCAGTACTTACTTTACTACAGTAGCCTACTGACTTAGATACTTCAGTATGCTGTTCTACATCCCTTACTGCCTTACCTGCTTACCTACTGGCAGACCGGTACCGTACTATTCTTCCAACTATTACAAGTTCTGCAGTTGGTAGATTAAAAGTGGCTACCAGCAGACCGCTGGACCGGTATCGTACCAGTTTTCAGACTTTTGAGGGGGGCTAATTTTCCTGAGGGGAGGCATTATTTCCTAAGGAGAAAATGCCCCCCCGGGCTAAATTTCCTAGGAAAAATTGCCCGGGGGGACATAATATCCTAGGAAATAATGCCCCGGGGGGCATATTATAGGGGGGGCTGATTTCCTTGTGACACCGGGCTATAAAATGCTGTACAAATACCGGGAGGGGGTCATATTGACCCCCCCCCCCCCCCCCCCCCCCTCTAAAATCTACAAATTTTTACGAAAATGTCTGATTTTTTGTTTGTACGTAGGTATCAGTAGTCTGGATCCGACCGAAAAAAAAAATTTCGAAAAAATTTACTGCGGTGGTTATATTGCAGCACCAAAATTACAAGTAGTGCACAATTTTCACAAAATTTGAAAGTTACATTTTTCGGCTAATTGTTTTTCAATACAGGTTTTCTGGGGCGCAAAATACATTGTAAAATATTTAAAAATGATATGATTACTATAAATGGCTGTTTAGTCCTCGCTTCGTAGGAAAAAAATGAAAAAAAACAAGTAACCAGCACTTTTCAGTTAGAACACAAAATTTTTAATTCACTTATACGATGCTATAAATTCACATTTATAGGTTTTCCAGGGCGCTGATTCTGATGGAATACATTTCCAATATGCCAGATCATTGATACTTGTATTTTTCGGCGTAATTTGGCAAATTTTGGTGCTAGCACCAAATTTCGTACCCATCACCAAAAAGTACAAGTTTGCGATGTCCAGTGCTGTTTTTATTGATTCCATCGGATTCAAGACCCTCATAAACCCGTATAACGCAAGAAACAAGGTGAATTATCTACTGATAAATTTGCTTATTTTCCAAAATTTGGTGCTGGCACAACAATTTTCACCCACCGGCGAAAAATACAAGTTTGAAAACTCTTATGAAATTTTTACTGATTCCATTGAATTCAGAACCCTCACAAACCCGTATAACGCAAGAAACAAGGTGACACAATCAATTGATATATTTATTGATTTTCAAAATTTGGTGCTAGCACCACATTTTGCACCCACTTCCGAAAAATACAAGTTTGAGATGTCTAGTTCGATAATTATATATTCCATTGAATTCAGAACAGCCATAAACCTCCAAAACGCAAGAAATAAATTGTCACAAGCTATTTTATCCATTGAATGGATTTTCAAAAATTCGTGCTAGCACCAAAAATTGAACACAGCACCGAAAAATACAAGTTTGATACGCTTGGTGCAACTCGTATATATTTCATCGAAACCAGAACCCCTGTGGCAACCCTGGAACGAGCCAGGATAACAGAACAAAGAATAACTAAGAATGTTGCTTAGCAACATAACAACAAGAACAATTAGATACTATATACTGTAATAGTGACATTGTGTGTAATAAGTCACGTTGGTTACACAATAAACCAGTTCTCTGGAATCTCTGTACATTAGCGTATATTTATAATTACGACTTGACATTTGAATATACTAATTGTACACCATATACAATAAACAACAAAGTATTAGAACATAATTTAGCTCACGCTAAACTGGTGACCCAGTTTATTCGTGATTTTTATAAACGACTTACCTGATTTAATTGGAATTAATGGTGTGTGCTGTAAATTATACGCTGATGATGTAAAGATTTATGCACCGTCTTCTAATTATATTAATTTATGTGATTCTTTGGGTGCTTTGTCGTCCTGGTCTAATACATGGCAACTTAACGTAGCTAGTCATAAGTGTCAAGTGCTTTACTTAGGACTAAATAACCCTGAAAACCCTTACTTTTTAAGTGGTTTAAAATTGGAATGCATGGATGGCAAGGATCTAGGAATGATTATGTGCCCTGACTTGAAATTTAATGTGTACTGTAGGGAGCAAGCCGCCAAAGCAAATAAAATAACCAATATGATATTTCGGTGCTTCCGTACTGCAAATCGATCTGCCCTTATTACGGCTTACAAAGCATATATTCGTCCTTTAGTGGAATATTGTACTTACATTTGGTCTCCTCATCATAAATGTACAATTGATTTGGTCGAACGTGTCCAAAAGTACTTCACCCGCAGATTGTTTGCCCGTTGCAAACTACCATATATGACCTACGTAGATCGACTGCAGTTTCTTAAGTTAAAACCATTGGAAGTTAGGCGCATAATTTTTGATTTAAAGATGGTGTATAAAATTGAGAGAAATTTAGTTGATTTGTGTTTTGATAAATATTTTTCTTATACAGGTAGACCTGGGCTTAGGGGTCATTCTCACAAATTACTTGTTTCCCATTCACGTCTTTTAATCTCAAAATACTTTTTTTCTAATAGGGTGGTGCCTGTATGGAACTCATTACCTCAATCTCTAGTAGATTCGCCAACCCCAAATATTTTTTCAGTTCGATTAATGGATATTGATTTTCAAGATTTTTGCCACTTTGACCGATAATTTCAATTTTCGGGCCCCCGTAAGTGCTATATTGCCTGGGTGGTCTTCTCCTCTTTCCAAAAATTATTACCCGGACGATCAAGAACTTTACTCGCTGACACACCCTGCACACTGGGAAGCAACAGATGGATCCCAACGACATTCTGCTCATCGCCGAGGCCCTCAACTGCTTAGCACAGGCACAACCCGTCACCGATCCACTCCAACAATCACATCTGTGTCAGTCAAACTACCTACTTTTTGGACCTCTGATCCAGAAATCTGGTTCACTCGAGTGGAGGCGCAATTTGAGACACTTACTCCACCGATCACTGCTGACAAGACCAAGTTCAACTATTTAGTAGCTTCCCTTGATAATGCAACCGCAAAAGAAGTTCGTGCCCTCATCCTCGATCCTCCCGCTAATGAACGCTATGAGGCTCTCAAGATTGCCCTGATAAAAGCATTTGGAACAACGCAAGCAGCGAGAGACAACGCACTGCTGTCATTTTCTGGCCTTGGAGACCGAACACCATCGGGTCTGCTACGACACATGCGTTCCCTGAACAGTGACCCTGAGACAATTTTTCGCGCTCTATTCATGGCCCAAATTCCTACTGAAGTGTGTCGCATCCTTGCTGGATATGGAACTACAGACCTCGAAAAACTAGCAACAGAGGCAGACCACATTATCGAGGCTGGATGTCTCGAACTCGGTCCATCCAGCATCAATGCTGCCCATTTCGCCCCACCTCACCTAACGACCACTACACACAGCCTTTGTTTCTACCACGTAAAATTTGGAGAGAAAGCACGGAACTGTAAACAAGGGGATTGCCCACTACGCAAACTAGTACAAACATTGACTACCTCAAAGCCCCGGGAAACTCCAAGGCCGACTGCTAGGCGTCTCTACGGTCGGCCACCCTCCAACGACGAAAAGAAACACGATGACGGTTTGTGACCGCCGCTCTGGTCGCCACTACCTCGTAGACTGTGGTGCAGATTACTCAGTTTACCCTGCATCTGCATATGAAAAGCGGTACAACGCATGCACAGATCCACTTGAAGCTGCAAACTCAACCATCATCCACACCTGGGGTTCACGGGACATCCCTCTCCTACTCGGTCGTCGATCCTTCATCCACAAGTTTCGCCTTGCTGAAGTTTCACAACCTATCCTCGGTGCAGATTTCTTTGCGGACAACCACTTGGCAATCGACATGACTGGGCGTCGCCTCCTCGACTTGAAACTGCTGACAACGACCCCTTTCCAAGGAATCCCACATACAGCCATCTATCTCAGACATCCACTCCGTCTCTGGTAATCCCTTCGACAAGATCATTGATGAGTCCCTGAACTTTTGGTACCATGCTTCTACGCAGACGCGACAAACAAACATGGTGTAGAATATATAGTGCGTCCTGGTGAAGGGATATCATATATGATGGATATACTGTATTACTTTATTATCGAGTAGGATCTAAGTGTTGCTTGACAGTACCTACCGGTATATATATATAGATATTAGATATAATTGAGCTGACAGCAGAATAGTGTTTTACAGCCGTGCTACCGCAGTACTGCTATACTGTATTGGCCGGTACGTCATATTGGTGACCCGGACAATTGAATTATTCTGACCATTTTTAATTAATAAATACATTAATGTACTGAAATAAATTCTGTAAATTATAACATGGCTACCGGAAGCGATACGAATACGATCAAACCACCACCGTTTCAAGACTCCAGTAATCAAAATAATAGCGGCGGCGGCAGCATGTCTGCACTCTTGGACGTGTCACGTGTGGCAGTAAAGCCACCCGTGTTCTATCGGTCAAATCCGACGATTTGGTTCCGTACGATTGAATCGCACTTTGTCCTGGCAGGAGTAACGAACGAGCAAACCCAATTTCACCACGTTATGGCCAACCTTCCGGAAGACGTAGCTCTAAATATAACACCGGAAGTTACATCTTACAGCGAAATTAAATCAATCATCCTACAATTATATCAGAAAACTAAGTCAGAGTTGTTAGAAGAAGCGCTTGGCCAAGTATCCATGGAAGGGCAAAAACCCTCGCTAGTCTACATGAGAATTAAACGCAAGATGGCAGAATGTCAACTTACCGCGGACGATGATGTTGTAAGACATAAACTGTTACAAGCTCTTCCTTCATCAGCTCGTTCAACATTACTCGGTCATATGAATCTTCCTCCAGAGGACTTCGCTAAACTTGCAGACACCATCCTGCAATTCACAAACCAACAGAACGTCCAAACACCACTCCCTACCCTCGGAGCTACTGCTGTTTATCGACCACCACCCACCCAAAATCAACAACCATACAACTCACGGTCGAGTAACCACAACCATGCCGGAGCTGTGGGCGTTTCTGGTACGATTTATCCATTCTCAGAGGGCCAAAAACCTAAGGTTTGTAGATTTCACATATACTATGGGGAACGGGCTAAACGTTGTAAACCATGGTGTCGTTGGCCGGGTAAGAAACCCACAACTATAGACCCGTCATCCCGCCCACAATCGCGACCAAACTCACCGAGTCGACCGGAAAACTAGCAGCCCTCAGTGCAGCGGCTGCGAGCGCTGAGGGCGCTGCCATATTTAAAACTACCGCAGCAATCTCTAACTCAGTATGCGAAATAGAACACAAACTACCATTTTTAATAGATACAGGATCTCAAGTTTGTATATTACGACCCGAACCTGTTAAACAGTTTATATGGGAATCAACACCAGTACAACTGTGCGCTGCTAGCGGTACCCCTATAACAGTATACGGTAAAGTAAACCTACAACTATCAATATTAAGACGCAAATTTCCTTGGAAATTTTTTGTAGCGGATGTGAGGGATAATATTATTGGAATTGATTTTCTTTCTAATTATGATATGCTTTTAGACTGTAAAAACCGTGAAATAATAGATGGAACTACAAAAATACGGAGTACAGTATCTTTTGTCGAGGCATCCGAGACACAATCGGTATACAAAGTTGAATTAAGTCACTCAGATGGAAATATAGATACACTATTGAAAGATTTTGCTGACTTATTTGACCAAGATTCAGCATTCTCCAGTAATCCTGCATCAAATACTACTCATCGAATAATAACAGGAGATAGCCCACCAATTGCAGCCAAACCACGGCAGCTAAATGGACAGAAATTAGCAGCTGCAAAACAAGTTTTTACAGACTTACAGGAACGGGGAATTATTCGCCCTTCCAAAAGTCCCTGGGCCTCGCCTCTTCATATGGCCCCTAAAGCAAATAAAAAAGACCAATGGCGTCCGTGTGGCGACTATAGAGCACTAAACAGAATAACTAAACCTGATAGATACCCATTACCTCACATTCAGCACTTCACTTCACAGTTACAAGGTTCTAGAATTTTCAGCCGAATAGACTTAGTCAGGGCCTACAACCAAATTGCAATGTCAGAGGAAGATGTTCCTAAGACAGCAGTTACAACACCATTCGGTCTATTTGAATTTACTAGGATGCCCTATGGCCTGTGTAATGCTGGGCAAACATTCCAACGCAAAATGAATGAATCTCTAGGTGATTTATCATTTGTTATTCTATACATGGACGATATTCTAGTACACAGTACTGATAAAGACACTCATTATAAACATTTGCGACTCATATTTGAAAGACTGCATAACAACAACTTAAAAATAAACTTTACCAAGTGCGAATGGTGCAAAACTGAAATTACATTTCTTGGATTTCGGGTGTTTGCAGATGGTATTTTACCTCCCCCTGAAAGAGTCACTGCATTGAACTCAATTCCAGAACCTCGTAGTTACAATGACTTACGCAGGGTTATTGGGATGTTCAATTTCTACCGTAGATTTATCCCAGCATTTAGTGAAATTAGTCACCCTTTACAAACTTTATTAACATCTACACAACCTAATAAACGTAAAAAACAACAATGCGATTTTAAAGCTAATGAGTGGCTCCCAGAACATTCAGCGGCCTACGATAAACTTAAAACTGCTTTGGCCAATGCTGTTTTATTACACCACCCTTCCAAGGGCGATTGTCCATTATCACTAACAACTGATGCTTCAAAGTTTGCTATTGGTGGAGCCGTTCACGAAATACGATCCACAGAAGATTCAGTTCCTCTTAGTTTCTTCTCGCGTAGGCTCACTCCTAAAGAATCTCTATTATCAACCTATGAGCGTGAACTCTTAGCTGCATACGACAGTACTGTCCATTTCCGATCCTTGTTAGAGGGAAGAAACGTTATTTTATATACAGACCACAAACCAATAATCGGCGCATTCAATAAACCCGAGAGTCTATCCCCACGCCAAAACCGTCAACTGTCCTTATTGGCTGAATTTATTGATAAAGTAGAATATATCCCAGGAAATTCTAATATAGTCGCGGATACACTCTCTCGACATGTGAACTCAACATACATTGACCCATTTGGTTTAGATGACATTGCAAATGCCCAGAAGGAAGACACAGATCTTCTGTCAGATAAACACCCATTTGATATTAAGATATTTAAAACTGCATGCGGGAGGGATGTAATATGTGATATTTCAACTACATATCCCCGGCCAATTATTCCAGAATCATTTAAGAAGGAGGTTTTCTATGAGATTCATAACTTAGCACATCCAGGCATTAAAACCACTATCCGTCTGATCACAGACCGATTCATATGGAACAATGCGAGGAGAGATATAACAAGCTGGTGTCGTAGCTGTATCCCATGCCAGCAATCAAAGATAACCCAACATATAAAAGCCCCATTGAAACCATTCCCTCTAGCCCCACGGTTTTCACACATACATTCCGACATTGTAGGTCCACTACCTACAGATAATCATCCATACCCATATGTAGTAACGTTTATAGACAGACATACAGGATGGGCTGAAGCCACTCCGGTTATATATATTACCGCAGCTGCAACAGCCACAGCCTTTGTTGAAACATGGTTCTGCAGATTCGGTGTTCCTCTATACATCACCACAGACCGCGGCGGCCAGTTTGAGTCTGAGTTGATGTCCGACCTCTCCAAATTAATAGGTTTCCATCGGTTAAGAATGACAGCATACCATCCTCAAGCAAACGGGAAAGTTGAACGTTTCCACCGAACTTTGAAAGCTGCCCTAAAAGCTCGTAAACAAGACTGGTTAGAATCCCTACCAATCGTTTTATTCAGTTACCGCATTACACAATCCCATGTAACCGGAATCTCACCATTTGAACTGGTGACTGGCTCAAAAGCATTACTACCTGCTTGTTTGGTGGCCCCTACTGATATGAACTTTAATTTAGATTATGTCAACAAATTACACAACCACATCACCGAGTTAGGGTTTATTGTGCAATCTACAGATGGTACACTGAATAAAAATCAACGTTCATACTTCCCAAAGACCTTAGAAAAATGTGAGAAAGTCTTTGTAAGAATCGACCGCGCGAGAAAAGCCCTCCAAGCTCCCTACCAAGGACCATTCGAGGTCATCGAGCGGTGCGAGAAATATTTCAAACTATTAACCCCAAGTGGTGACCAAAATGTCTCCATCGATCGACTTAAACCTTACATAGTAACTGATACGGCGTGGAAACCCAAGCAAAACAGCGATAACCTAGCAAAATCATCCCCAAAGACAGTTAAACAGCATTTACCTATTGCCCAAAGAGAAACTGAAAGTAAAACTGACAAGGAGCAACCATATAACACTATCCACTACACGTAGGGGAACGAAAGTCCATTTTTATCCTCCCTAATAAAACCTTATGTTCCACTTCTGTTATGGGGAGATATATAGTGCGTCCTGGTGAAGGGATATCATATATGATGGATATACTGTATTACTTTATTATCGAGTAGGATCTAAGTGTTGCTTGACAGTACCTACCGGTATATATATATAGATATTAGATATAATTGAGCTGACAGCAGAATAGTGTTTTACAGCCGTGCTACCGCAGTACTGCTATACTGTATTGGCCGGTACGTCATATAGAACACCATATCCATACCCAAGGACCACCACTTCACTCTCGAGCTCGGCGTCTCGATGCTGAGAAGTTGGAAATTGCCAAAACAGAGTTTGCCAAAATGGAGGAACTCGGTATCATTCGCCAATCCAACTTGCCTTGGTCCTCTCCCCTCCATATCGCCCCCAAACCTGGTGGTGGCTGGCGCCAATGTGGGGACTTCCGCCAACTAAATGATGTCACAACGGATGATAGATATCCCCTCCCTCACATACAAGACTTCAATGCCAGTCTTGATGGCACAACTATTTTTTCAAAGATCGACTTGGTGCGAGGGTTTTATCACATCCCTGTCCATACCAACGATGTAGCTAAAACTGCCATCATAACACCCTTCGGGTTATGAGTTCCTCAGGATGCCATTCGGACTGAAAAATGCCGCGCAGGCCTTCCAGCGCCTCATGGATGGCATCCTACGCGGCATTCCCTTCACATTTGTTTACCTAGACGACATCCTTGTTGCTAGTACAAACTCTGAGGAACATGCAGACCACTTAAGACAGGTTTTCCGCCTCCTTCTCGACAATGGGATGGTAATAAATAGGAGTAAGTGTGTTTTCGGTTCAGCAGAACTCACATACCTAGGACACAACATCAATGCCACAGGCATTACTCCACTACCAACCAAAGTTTCTGCCATCCTCGACTACCCAGTACCTGAATCAAAACTTGCACTCCAACGTTTCCTTGGAATGATAAATTATTATCACCGCTTTATTCCGCATGTTGCCAGCACCCTTTCAGCACTCCATGAAGCAACAAAGGGCAAAGGTAAAGATATAATCTGGACCACAAACTGTCAGTCCGCCTTTGAAGCCACAAAATCAGCACTTGCAAACGCCACCCTTCTCATACACCCTAGCCGTACGAGGGATACAAGGATCAGCACCGATGCATCCGACATTGCCGTTGGTGCACAGCTGGAACAACAGAACTCTGGAGTTTGGCAACCACTGGCATTTTTTTCCCGGAAGCTTACCACTGCTGAGTCGAAGTACAGCACTTTCGACCGTGAACTTTTAGCTATCTACACCTCCATTAAACACTTCCAACACTTCGTCGAGGGTAGAAAGTTCCACATACTTACTGATCACAGGCCACTTACCTTCGCTTTCTCAGCCTCTACTGATCGTTCACCACGCTGACAACTAAGCTGACTGGTTAACTAGTCTGGGACTTCGAGCAGCACGTGAAGAACTAAACTGGCTGGGTACCTAGTCTGGTACTTCGAGCAGCACGTGAACAACTAAACTGGCTTGGTACCTAGTCTGGGACTTCGAGCAGCACGTGAACAACTAAGCTGACTGGTTAACTAGTCTGGAACTTCGAGCAAAATTGCAAATTGAGGAGGGGGGGGGGGGGGGTCGGGGGATTTGGCTTAACTTCTAGCAGTAAATGTAAAGACTAAAGAACATTTATTATTTGCTTGTATCAGTTATAATTATATCAAAACATTATAATTATAACAATATAGCAGGGAACTGCCTACTGTAATAACAATAGGTGTATAATGCTTCTGCCTATACTGCTATATCTGTATATCTGTTCCAGACATGTACCAGACTATAAAAATTGTTAACCAGTCAGCTTAGTTGTTTAGGTGCTGCTCGAAGTCCCAGACTTGTTAACCAGGCAGCTTAGTTGTACACGTGCTGCTCGAAATCCCAGACTAGTTAACCAGGCAGCTTAGTTTTTCACGTGCTGCTCGAAGTCCCAGACAACCGGTAGTTAGCGTGCTGGTTTAATTGTTCACGTGCTGCTCGAAGTCCCAGACCAGGTAACCAGCCAGTTTAGTTGTTCACGTGGTGCTCGAAGCCCCAGACTGCCGGTAGTTAGCGTGCTGGTTTAATTGTTCACGTGCTGCTCGAAGTCCCAGAATAGATAAATCAACAACATTAACGGATGAGTGAGTTAAACCGATAATAAATAATTTATTCTACGGTGGCTGAAAGCGGCCAAACAATATTAATTAAGCGTTTTTTTTTTTAATTTCAACCCGGGTTGAAAATAATATCAACCCGGGTTGAAAATAATATCAACCCGGGTTGAAAATAATATCAACCCGGGTTGAAAATAATATCAACCCGGGTTGAAAATAATATCAATAATATCAACCCGGGTTGAAAATAATATCAACCCGGGTTGAAAATAATATCAACCCGGGTTGAAAATAATATCAACCCGGGTTGAAACTAATATCAACCCGGGTTGAAAATAATATCAACCCGGGTTGAAACTAATATCAACCCGGGTTGAAAATAATATCAACCCGGGTTGAAAATAATATCAACCCGGGTTGAAAATAATATCAATAATATCAACCCGGGTTGAAAATAATATCAACCCGGGTTGAAAATAATATCAACCCGGGTTGAAAATAATATCAACCCGGGTTGAAAATAATATCAACCCGGGTTGAAAATAATATCAACCCGGGTTGAAAATAATATCAACCCGGGTTGAAAATAATATCAACCCGGGTTGAAAATACTTGCATATGACCAATGACAATTCGTTCTATATAAATGGGAAAGCGGGAAATATAAATGTAAATATATATGTATCGCTATACTTCTGTTTACTCCAGTTGTTTGCAGTAGGCCTACAGCAAACATTAGTCCTTTTCGTACGCAGTAGGCCAGCCTAATAAATAATGTCTGTTAATGAATTACTTACTCAATACTACTGGCAAGGATTTACTCACAGAGAAATTCAGCTGCTATTTAAAGAAACTCATGGAGTGTTTATTTCCGCGAGGACAGTTAGGCGGTTGATGTCCAACTTACAATTGAAAAGGCAATTTAATCCCTCCGAGTTTGGAAGCGTTATTGAAGCGCTCAAATATGAATTGGTGAAGAATAGGGAAGTCACGCAATCACCCAGTCCTGTTGGTTACAGACAAATGCAGAAGATTCTAATGTATGAGTACAAACATTACGTACCTCGAAAGTTGGTGGCTCACCTGTTGCGCATTCTAGATCCAGAAGGTCGACAATGTAGAATACGTCATAGACTCGTACGCCGAACATACATTTCCAAAGGGCCAAATTTCTTAATACACATAGATGGGTGGGATAAACTCAAGCCGTTTTCATTAACAGTTCATGGCGCGATAGGTGAGAGTATTTCTTGATGGTCCGAGATAGATAAAATTGTGCGTGCACTCTGCACGTTTTTGCACCATGCACTGTTTCAACTTAGGAAATAACCGTTTACCGTATTTACCGTTTGGTCAGTAGTTAGCGCGCTGGCGCGTTAGCGCGTGTCCTAATATTCCCATTTTCTGTAACCTGTCCCTTCTGTAACCGGGCCCGCCCGTCGAAGGATACATGTGATGCTGTATCTAATTAACTTTCACTTTCAATTCAGTCACTTATTATTCACACAGAAATACTCTCACCTGGGTGATAGATGGTTTTAGCAGAAAACTATTGTGGCTAAAATGTGGAAAGTCAAATAATGATCCTTTTGTAGTCGCTGGTTATTATTTGGAACTTATTGAGGCATTAGGAGGTGTACCACACATAGTTAGGTCGGACCGAGGAACGGAAAATGTAAATATCGAAATTATCCAACGGACACTAAGGTTGTCTCAAACAGATAGCTATGCAATGAGAGGTTTAACGTATATATACGGTAAATCTACGAGGAACCAAAGGATCGAGGCATTCTGGTCGAAGATTCCAGTGTTAGGACTATCACAGTGGATAGAACATTTTAGAAACTTAGAGATGGAGTTATTGGATACTTCAAACGTATTGCATATTGAACTTGTTCGCTACGTATATCTTCCATATCTCCAAAAAACGTTGGATCTTATAAAACTCCACCACAATACGCACAGACTTCGTCGGTGTGGATCGCTGTCACCTGGAGGAAAACCGAACATTTTATATTTGCAAAGTCCGAACTACCTTCACACTGTAGAAAGAGATTCTATAGAAACATTGAAAGCGTTTGGATGCACGTTGCCGGCATGCATGCCAGAGATTTCGACTCTCTGCGAGGGATATCTCCAGGAAGGACAGCATCTGCTGGTGATTCCTCCACATTTATGTGGGTCATTACGCGACTGTAAAAAAACGTTTAAGTTTTTAATACGAAACATGAGCAATGATTTACTAAGGTTATGATGACTATCACTTCTATTATTATTCACTCATTCTATAACTCATAATAAACTATAACTATATATAACTCTATAATTCATTCACAGTTGGCAGATTGGTCTTACTCTATTCATGTATTCAATGTTAAAAAAGATTTGAATTTACCACCAATATATAGGTGGCAGATCTGATCTGCCACCCTTTCCAGTACAAATAACATGTCTTTCATTCAATCATTTGAATTTCCCGCGCTATGGAGCAGGGTGGCACCTTTTAGGGACTTGTACTGTACAGTCCTACACCTAGCTCATTACTGCATTAGGCCTATATCAGTATATTAAATCTTCATTCAGTTAATATCCATTTCTTCTCGAACCGGGAGGACCTGAACTCTTTAAGCGACAACAATCAGACAATGGAACGGTTTACTTGTGAGTCGGGCAACGCACTGCTAATTACCAAATCTATATTCGCGAACATCTGTTCGGAAAATGGTCCGTTTGTGCGGACGTTTCTCGAAGAATACCTGGACGCGAACTTGAGTTTTCTGGACTATTATGTCGTTAATAAATGTACGGCAGGTCATATTACCGAGTGGCTGCTGCGTTCACTCTCCTCTGGGTCTAACAACGCCGCCAATTCGGATTTGTCTTACAACACGCCCCAATCACCGGCCACTGTCCCGACTGCCGGGTACCACGAGACCAGTATGCCACAGTGTCCATTGACGGCATCGGCGTCGCCACCTACGTACCACCACAATTACAATCCTGCGACAGGAAAGCATCCGCAATCTCGATACTCGAATCAACCCACGCCACCTACCGAACCCTCCTCTATGCAGCCTGTGGTGAGGTTACAACATCTCAACCAGACAGACCTACCGGGAGAACAAAGACAAGTGGATCCCAAACTGTGTCCGATAGACACCAAACCAAACCTCATTGAATATGAATCGAGTAATAATACAGCCAGTTCAACTTTATTATCTTATAACAACATATCCTCCTATACCCCCGCAGTAACCACAACCAACTCAAACCACTATTCTACCCAACCTCTATCAGCAGACCAGTCAGATGTTCAGGTAATCCTACGCATTAAGACGGAAGACGAACTGGAATATAAACCCGACCTAAACGAGGTTGGCGATGGCTTGGGCCATTTATTCTCCCCAATAGATGTAGCATATGGAAATAGTACAGACACTAATGCTTCGACCACCCACTCAGCTCAGCAGAATCTCGTCCCGGACTCTAACTCCCTGTCTCCCAACACCGCTCATGGTCCCCTAACAGACACTAGCTCCTCACCAACCCTCACTACTCAGTCTCTAGACGACTTCAAGTTAAGCCTTCCCAACACCTACAACATCCAGTTGGCCCCCAAATCGACAGTTTCCAGTATCGGTGAGTTACTATGATTTGTATTATAAACATCGTTTAGTCCGTATTGCCCCCAAACTGGTCAGAGTAGTTGTTTATTTATAGTGACAGATATGATGGTTCTGAGTTTAGTTTTTGTTTTTAGGGTTTTTATCTGGTTTAATTAAATTCAATCTAGCCTGAAGCCTTTCTCACCAAATAACAAATATAATACACGAAGCCTATTTCCAAAACTCGCCAAATTGCAAACAATACTCCAGAATAGAGACATCCCATTTTTAGCTTTGTCAGAGAAATGCCTGAACTCTATTATCCAGATGAAGAAATACAAATACAAGGGAATTCATTCTGCGTCGCACAAGTTATTGCGATTACTCAGGAGTCCCGAATAGACGGGGCGACACGGCTATTATTTTTAAAAAAAAAATCCACCCACAATTCTCTTATTCCAGACACCCCGACTATTAAGTTTTTCTAAAAAAATTTAGTACATTTTTTATTATGAGTAAATAAACGTTTATTCTCATAATAATTGAGATTTGAAAGTGAAAGAAAACAAAAACCGTGTGCCGAGTATACCACCGGTAGCCGTAGATACTACTGTACCTGTACGACTATACTGTAGGTTAAGTAAGTAGGCCTAAATTTTCCTCCCACGACGTTCATTCCAGCCACCCCGAATATTAGCATAATGAAATTTTTCCACCCACCCCGTCTATTCGGGACTCCAGAGTATATATCTGAATCACTGTCTTATAAATAGGTCCTAACTATTGCGTCTATCACTTAAAATATTCAGTTTTTCCGAGACACTCCATAATCACATTAATCAGTGCTGCAATATTTTCTAAGACCCCTCCCTTTACAGGTTATAATATTTCAGTCAGTATCAGTAATTAATGGTGCTTATTTTATATTTTATGTTTTTTTAGTAATTAAAGTATCAAACCTCACACGTATTAATTTACAATGTCGAATCGAAAATCGTATTTATTTACATATATGAATTTAAAACTACAGTAATTAGCAAGTTCTATTGACTAATTATTGCATTAATTACTTCAATTATTCTCGTTTCCAATATTCTCCATTTTTAATCTACTCCATTACTTTCTCTAGACGACCAATCACAACCATCCCCTGATGATTCAGACATGCTCACTTCCGACGATGACGTAACACCCGGAAGTATGAATAATTCCTTCGACCAACCTGGTCCCTCTGGGATTCAACCCCAGGACATTGTGAAAAGGAGCCGCTCCAATGAGAAGCCGCTCAGCTGTGATACTTGTGATAAAGCGTTCGCAAAGAACAGCGACCTAATTAGACACCAACGGATCCACACCGGCGAGCGTCCTTACCAATGCGGCATCTGTAACAAACGATTCTCTCACGTAAGCAACCTATCCAAGCATAAGCGAACCCACAGTGGGGAGAAACCGTATAACTGCAATGAGTGCCAGAAACGTTTCTCTCGACTAGGCCACCTAACCTCGCACAAGCGGACGCATTCCGGAGAGCGTCCGTACGTGTGCGACACGTGCGGGAAGGGATTTACGGAGAGCGGCAATCTAACGTCCCACAAAATAATTCACACGAAAGATCGACCGTACTTGTGCGACACGTGTGGGAAGGGATTTACGCAGAGCAGCAATCTAAAAACTCACAAGCGAACACATACAGGTGAACGACCGTTTAGCTGCGATACATGTGGGAAATGTTTCTCACACCGACATCAAGTAAAGCGCCACAAATGTATCCGCAGTGGGGAGACTCGGTAACTGTAATGTTTGTAAGAAACGTTTCTCTACTTCCATGTATATTGGTAGACACTATTGCTCCCTGGTTGCAGTTTAAACTAGTAAACTATATATGACGTTGGTTTTAGATTGAACTGCTATATGTCACTCAGTACTACAACTCTTGTTATAATGATTAATAAAGGTTGTCTAGGGACTGGCCTAGCGGCCCGATAAGGAGCCGATATTGTATTTCATAAAAAACTGTCAATTGGTTGCGGTTACCAAGTTACAAATCTGAGTTTCTGGTTATAAATCTGAGTTTCTGGTTACAATTCTGATATTCCTGTAACAATTTAGTGTCCTCGGTTACAAATCGAAGCACCTTGGTACGAATCTGTTCTCACAATTATGATAATGATCAATGAAATGAAATTGGAGTACCTTGTTACAAATCTTAGTTTATGGTCGTGAATCTGACTTTCTGGTTTCGAATCTGAGTTACCATTAATGAATCTGAGAACCTGGTTACGAATTGGAGTTCCCAGTTACGAATCTCGGTACCTGTTTACAAATCTGTGTTCCCACATAAAATCAGTGTTTGGTTACCAAGATGAGCACCCAGTTCCCGGTTTTAAATCTGAGTTCCAGGTAATAAATTCAACTGCCCAGTTACAAATCTAAGTAAGTAGTCAGTAACAAACCCAAGAACCCACCCAGTAACAAATACCATGAGAATATCAAAATATCCAGTAACGAATTCAGGTACTCAATTACAAATCTGAGTGTCAGTTACCTTTTTATCAGCCAGCACTACCCATACTAATACTGTAATTTGCACATGTTGAGCATTTATTTTATAAAAAAATCTTCTTCTATAATATTTAACGTCCACATCCGCTGTACAACGAATAGGTCATTAAATTACTTTATTAGAATAAACCAAATTAAATATAAAGTTTAAAATTGAAAAAAAATCACTACGGCATAAAATTAATGTATCAACCAAAATCACGATTGTATAACATCCCGCATAGCAGCATAACATATTCAACAATAACATAATCAATAACTAAGGGGCGAGCCACGAAGTGAATGAACCTTACAGTTTAGAATGGACAAATTAACATTGTCCCTCTCTCTGCCTGGATCAAATTTCGATCGTCAATATCTCATTAACAGCTCGTGGAAATTTGGTGAAATGCATTATGTTTGTAGTGTGTAGTTAGTGTAAAGGGATCAGACATTTCGGGGTATTATCGAAGACGTCTGTTTTTTTGTTTGTACGTAGGTATCACTAGTCTGGATCGGACCGAAAAAAAATTTTTAGAAAAAATGTACTGGGGTGGTAATATTGCAGCACCAAAATTACAAGTAGTGCACAATTTTCACAAAATTTGAAAGTTACATTTTTCGGCTAATTGTTTTTCAATACAGGTTTTCTGGGGCGCAAAATACATTGGAAAATATTTAAAAATGATATGATTACTATAAATGACTGTTTAGTCCTCTCTGTGTAGGAAAAAAATGAAAATAACAAGTAACCAGTACTTTTCAGTTTGAACACAAAATGTTTAATTCACTTATACGATGCTATAAATTCACATTTTCAGGTTTTCTAGGGCGCTGATTCTAATGGAATACATTTATAATATGCCACATCATTGCTACTTGTATTTTTCGGTGTAATTTGGCAAGTTTTGGTGCTTGCACCAAATTTCGTACCCATCACCAAAAAGTACAAGTTTGCGATGTCCAGTGCTGTTTTTATTGATTCCATCGGATTCAGGACCCTCATAAACCCGTATAACGCAAGAAACAAGGTGAACTATCTACTGATAAATTTGCTTATTTTCCAAAATTTGATGCTGGCACAACAATTTTCGCACACCTGCGAAAAATACAAGTTTGAAAACTCTTATGAAATTTTTACTGATTCCATTGACTTAATACTCGGTCAGACCTCCTCATTCCCTGGTGAGACCTCCAACTCTTGATCCTAATAGTATAACGGATCTTCCCGAACTGTACTCACTGTTCAAAGATCTAGTGTTACCTGAACAATTAATCGGTGTCACTCCAGTAGTGGGCTCTCTAGATATTCGCCCATCCTACCTAGCCGGATTGGGACGCGGACATTTAATATCGCCGTTCAACCCGTATAATCGTCCCGGTTTAACCCCGATACAACCCGTCACCGAGGTGGAGGAGAGCGTTGTACGAAACGCGTTAGATGCTATTCGGCAAAAGATCGGAAAAGGAACTTACGATTGTTTAGATAAACGAAAATTGCAGCAGCAAGTCCAAGCGGTAAAAGAATTAGCTTTACCTCAGTTCGATCAGGAAATTCAGAATCTCGAGGAAGACATCGAACTTGGACGAACCTACTCTCTGCAAGAGTTTTTGGACGAACGTTTCCAACGACAAGCGGAGGAAAATCAGCTCGAGGAGAAGCATATCGAAATGGACGAGAGAGAAGAAGCAGCTTTAGCCCAGCCAGAAGCTCAAATCCTTATGACTGATCTCTATTCCAAAACCATTATTCATCCTTCAATGGTTCCCCATTTCGGAGACAAACTCTTCGCCACGGTACAACCCCAACTGGTTGATATCAACTTAAGATCTAGAGATCTTATCGCTGACGCTCCTATGTTACAACGTCCACCAATCGAGGCCGCTCATGTCGACGGTATACTCGTTGAACCTCCGGACAATCGAGCGGATCTTGTCCGTCGTATGGTACACGAGATCAACCTATGCGCTAGACCTTTACCAAACTCATTTTATGGGATCAAAGACCACCCTTATTATGTCAATTTAACTCAATATTATATGGTGAAACCGGAAGATCCTACATACAGTTTAAAGTTTCTACCATTAATAAATCACGCGGTGACTTGTTCATAAACTCGCATCCAGAGTTACAAGAAGTTCATAGACAACCATATGAATATAAAGCCAGAGAACGCGAGTTGGAAAGAACCATCAAACCGAGGAAATTTCTCACTACTCACGGTCCACCTACCGCTCTTGTGCAAACGACCCGTCAGGGACCAGTAAGAGCTGCTGTCTTGAAACGCGCTCTAAAGGTTGTTCGACCTTGTTCCACTGAGGTTGATGTCGATCAACCGGGTACCTCGACCGGCGGATACACCGACCGTAACCCTAAACCTTCCGATGCAATTGTATTGCACCCCTCACCCATGAGTTATGGCCCTCCTAGTAAAGTGGCTCGCCCCAAAGAGAAAAGGACTCTTGCTAGCCTCAAAAAACTTCGTAAACGCCGTTCACGTAAGAAGGACTAATTGTTTAGAGTATTTTTATGTTTTAGAAACTGTGATTTTATATGATTATTTTTGATTTTAGATGATTTTTATATGATTATTTTAAAGAATGCGCTATTTACGAAACTCTATGGCCATCTTGTTGTGATTAGTATAAGTCATAACTCTGTTTTTATACTTAAAGCGCCGCGTCCTAAAGGAACTGTTAATATTTCCCCGAAAGTAAATATATTTGTCAGAGATTATATATTAACGATCAATGGAATAATACAGTAGGTCTGCACTGTAATAACTTTCAAAGCACCCGAATCCAGTCTCTCTTAACTGTGGGTGAATGATCGCGCACAGGCTGGCTTCGGCGGATGTAACTTCCGTACATTAAATAATTGACCTAGGCTAAAGTCGATTTATAAACAAGAAGACAACTAAAATTGGCAGGTTAAACTGCTAAAGGTCTAAAAGGGCGAACATAAGTAAAGGAATGAACAGACAGACAGATGCGGTACCGGAGTTTATTTCTGTTGATAAAACGGGATTGAAGTCGGTAATTTACAGATTCCACCACCAGGAGCCTTAATTGGTATCTTTGTGAACTGAGTGTATATGTGTTTTCATTTCCCTTTGTCACTAAATTGTTTGTCACAAGAACCGCAATTATAATTGATTTTATACCTTTATGTACTGATTCCATGTGTTTCTTTAGATATCCTTTGTCACTAAATTGTTTGTCACAAGAACCGCAATTATACTTGATACCTCTATGTACTGATTCCATGTGTTTCTTTAGATATCCTTTGTAACTAAATTAATTGTCACAAGAACCGCAATTATACTTGATTTGATACCTTTTTGTACTGATTCCATGTGGGTCCTTAGCTTTCCTTTGTCACTAAATTGTTTGTCACAAGAACCGCAATTATACTTGATAACTTTATGTACTTATTCCATGTGTACCTTTAGATTTCCTTTTTGACTAAATTGTTTGTCACAGGAACCGCATTTATACTAGATACCTCTATGAACTGATTACTATGTTTTTCTTTAGATATCCTTTGTCACTAAATTAATTGTCACAAGAACCGCAATTATACTTGATTTGATACCTTCATGTTGATACCTTCTCGTGCAAACGACCAAGTCCACCTTTATTAATTATAATTAATAATAATTTTTAATAAAAATAATAATAATTAATTATAGGCCTATTAATATAAAATAAAGTAAGATACAGCTACAGCGGTAGGTACACGCATTACAGCAGAAACTAACTGGTACCGGTATATCCGTAACCCCTCTATGCAAACGACACAATAACAGATATGTGGTTCCGTCTTAATTTAGTATTCCATGGTCCAGACAACAAAGAGCGGATTCTTACATTATAATGCTATAATTCAAATTGACCGCGCATATTTGGGCTTTTAATTGACAATCCGCAGTCCGTAGTCCGCAGTCCGCTCTTTACATGCACCCCAAACAAATCCGCTGTTTTAATTAAATATCAGATGTTTTAAGGAAAGAACCCGGGTATCCGGCCGGGACATTAAATTATATTAACGAATGGCTTGAAAATGGCGATTTTGGACGCGCCACTACTGGCGCGGTTTAATGGCACTATCTGGCGCAAGTTTTGGAAGTATTGCAGTCAGGCTGTCAGACTGTATAACGCGAAATTACTGAAACCCAACAGGCCAAAACTGAAAACTGCAGAACTAAGGGACTGGCAACAACCCACTGACCCAATCAACCAAAGCGAAATACAGAAATAGATCCATAATTCAGTAATTACTGAATTATTGTAGAATTAATATAACTGATAACCGGTATAAACTATTACCTGATTACAATATTAGCTCATTAGGCCTGGCCTGCTCCTATTGCAGTATTGCTATATTAAAACATTATTGTTCATATTGCTTCTCGAACTGGGACGACTTGAACTTTGAAGTGAAGTGACAGCAATCAGACAATGGAATGGTTTACTTCTGAGTCAGGCAACGCATTGGTAATTACCAAATCGATGTTCGCGAACATCTGTTCAGAAAATGGTTCATTTGTACGGACGTTTCTGGAAGATTACCTGGACGCTAACTCGATTTTTCTGGACTCTTATGTTGCTAAGAATTGTACAGCTGCTCATATTACCGAGTGGCTGCAGCGTTCACTCTCCTCTGGGTCTAACAACGCCGCCACCACCTCTACTCTAGCCCCCATCTGTCCGGCCCAATCGCCGACCACTGTCCCGACTGCCGGGTACCGCAAGACCAGTATGCCGCAGTGTCCATTGAGGACATCGGCCATGTACCACAACAATGACAATCCTGTGACAGGAAAGCATCCGCAATCTCTATACTCGAATCAACGCAACCAACCTACCGAACCCTCCTCTATGCAGCCTGTGGTGAGGTTACAACAACACAACCAGACAGACCTCCCGGGAGAACAAAGACAAATAGATCCCAAACTGAGTCGGATAGACACCAATCCAAACCTCTTTGAATCTGAATCGAGTAATAATAGGCCTACAGCCAGTTCTACGTTATTATCTTATAGCAACTTATCCTTCTATACCCCTGCAGTAACCACAACCAACTCAAACCATTATTCTACACAACCTCTATCAGCAGACCAGTCAGATGTTCCGGTAATCCTACGCATTAAGACGGAAGATGAACATGAATATAAACCCGATCTAAATGAGGTTGGCGATGGCTTGGGCGATTTGTTCTCCCCTGTAGATTTAGCATATGGAATCCGTAACGATATCCTAACAGGGACTAGCTCATCGGCCCCCCACACCACCCAGGGTCTCTCCCCACCCACTAGCTTCACACCAAGCCTCACTTTTCATTCTCTAGGCGACTTCGATTTACGCCTTTCCAACACCTACAACCTTCCGTTAAGACCTAAATCAACAACAGTTTCCGGTATCGGTGAGTTAATATGTTTTGGATAGCAAACATAGTTTATAGTCCGTATTCCTTGCAAACTAGTGTTTAAATGGGATCAGACTTTTCGGAATTTCCGGGACCGGAAATATTACTCTCAGGATCCCGTTTTTTTGAATCGGGATTGCAATTTCAGAATTTTTGATGAATCTCCTTAAAGTTATTAGTATATGTGGTAGGTGTAGGGTAACACTCACTTTATCTTACACTTCTGAAATATTAGTAAGATAAAGACAATTATTTTGCAATAAAGTACTGGATGGTTTACTGACATAAAAATTCGGTATAATCCGTTCTGCTGGAACTATTTATCAGATATTCAACAAATTTACTTCACTATTTATACATCGGGATCCCGTTCCAAAAAAGTCGGGATCTGGACTGGGATTGCATTTTTTCACCGGGATCCCTGTTTCTTGTTATCGTGATCCAGTTATAATAGTTATGAGTCTAGAAATTATATTAATTTAAAACTACATTAATAAATATTCTCCATTATTAATCCACCCCATTACATTATCCAGGCGGCCAATCACAATCATCCCCTGATGATTCAGACATGTTCACTTCCGAGGATGACGTAACACTCCGAAGTATGAATAATCCCTTCGACCAACCTGGTCCGTCTGGGATTCAACCCCAAGATATTGTGAAAGGAAGCCGCTCCAATCAGAAGCCCTTCAGCTGTGATACTTGTGGTAAGACGTTCCCATCGAACAGCCACCTAATTATACACCAACGGACCCACACCGGCGAGCGTCCTTACCAATGCGGTATCTGCAAAAAACGATTCTCTCACCTAGGCAACCTAACCAATCACAAGAGGACGCATTCCGGAGAGCGTCCGTATATGTGCGACACGTGTGGGAAAGGATTTACGGAGAGCGGCATTTTAACGTCCCACAAAAGAATTCACACGAAAGATCGACCGTACGTGTGCGAGACGTGTGGGAAGGAATTTACGGAGAGCAGCAATCTAACGCGCCACAAGAGATCACATACAGGGGAACGACCGTTTAGCTGCGATACATGCGGAAAATGTTTCTCCCAACGACATCATGCAAAGCGCCACAAATGTATCCGCAGTGGGGAGACTCGGTAACTGTAATGTTTGTCAGGAACGTTTCTCAACTTTCATGTATATTGGTAGACACTATTGCTCCCTGGTTGCGGTTTAAACTAGTAAACTATATATGACGTTAGTTTTAGATTGAACTGCTACGTGCGCCTTTTGTTATAATGATTAATAAAGGTTGTCTAGGGACTGGCTTAGCGGCCCGATAAGGAGCCGATATTGTATTTCATAAAAACTGTCAATTGGTTGCGGTTACCAAGTTACAAATCTGAGTTTCTGGTTATAAATCTGTGTTTTTGGTTACAAATCTGAGATTCCTGTAACAATTTAGTGTTCTCGGTTACAAATCGAAGCACCTTGGTACGAATCTGTTCTCACAATTATGATAATGATCATAGTTGTAAATTGGAGTACCTTGTTACAAATCTTAGTTTATGGTTGTGAATCTGACTTTCTGGTTTCGAATCTGAGTTATCATTTATTAATCTGAGAACCTGGTTACGAATTGGAGTTCCCAGTTACGAATCTCGGTACCTGGTTACAAATCTGTGTTCCCACGTAAAATCAGTGTTTGGTTACAAAGATGAGCACCCAGTTACGAATTTATGTCTCTGGTTATGATTTGTAGTTACTGGTTACAGATCAGAGCACCCACTTTTAGATCTGAGTTCCAGGTAATAAATTCAGCTGCCCAGTTACAAATCTAAGTTGCCAGAAACAAACCCAAGAACCCAGTTAACAAATGCCATGAGAATATCAAAATATCCAGTAACGAATTCAGGTACTCAATTACAAATCTGAGTGTCAGTTACCTTTTTATCAGCCAGCACTAACCCATACTAATACTGTAATTTGCACATGTTAAGCATTTATTTTATAAAAAAATTTGCAACATGATAGTAAACAAAGTTAACAAACAATGAAAATCTGTTCCTAATAATTATTTAATTAGTTAGGCCAACATATATCCTGTCTAAATCAAAATAATAATACCGAAATAAACCGTGATGCATTTTACTTCACCGTCAATTAATTTAAACAATGAAAAGGAACAAGACAATATTTTTTAATCTTCTTCTATAATATTTAACGTCCACATCCGCTGTACAACGAATAGGTTATTAAATTACTTTATTAGAATAAACCAAATTAAGGGGGGTACACCATTTTCGGACAACTCTTCGATTTATCACTCTCAGCGTTTCAAAATTGTTTGGTTTTGGCTATAATTTGGAATATTGGTGCCTAAGATGCTATTCTACATGACAGGTTAGAAAATTTTTATTTTTCGCTATTTAATATTAGTTAATATTAGTTAACAACAAAAAAAACTTGGTTTCGCTTAAAACCCTAAGGCTTTTACAGTTTTGTATCTAATCACATGAAAGTTTTTTTATATGATAGATCAAAGATGGGGCAACATAACTATCAGGCGAAATTTTGTGAAAATAATTCTGCACCGCTAGGTGGCGCTGTAAATTTATGCCTAATTTTTAGGTTTGTTATAAATAGTATTAAATTTTATTAACAAATAATTTCGAAAAGTTGTCTGATACTTTTATGCAGGGTCGCTATGTAGACACTCACAGAAAGTTTCAGACTAATTGCTCAAAAATTGTAGAAGTAGTAGGGTTTTGAAGTTGACAATTTCATAAAAAAAATATTTTGAGATAATCGACCTTTCATTATACATAGTAATAGTAATTTCAATAGGAATCCCTAAATGGAAATTGTTATAACTTAAAAACTAAAAGAGCTATTAAATAGCGGTTTTCAGATATGGAAACACCATTCAATGGTGCATTATAATAGACCATAAAAAAAATTTCGACATATTTTTGACCAAAATGGTGTACCCCCCCCCCTTAAATATAAAGTTTAAAATTGAAAAAAATCACTCTACGGCATAAAATTAATGTTTCAACCAAAATCACGATTGTGTAACATCCTGCATAGCAGCATAACATATTCAACAAAACAATAACATAATCAATAACTAAGGGGCGAGCCACGAAGTGAATGAACCTTACAGTTTAGAATGGACAAATTGACATTGTCCCTCTCTCTGCCAGGATCAAATTTCGATCGTCAATATCTCATTAACAGCTCGTGGAAATTTGATGAAATGTATTATGTTTGTAGTGTGTAGTTAGTGTAACGGGATCAGACATTTCGGGATTTCCACTCCCGGGATCCCTAATTTGGGAATCGGGATAATTTCGAATCAAATTTTAATTAATTAGATATATGAAACGGGTTTTGGGTAACTTTATATATCTTTCCAAAATCTTTCGTTCAGAGTTGGCTATACAAAGAGCAATCAATGTTTACCAAAATTAATATATTCAAACATTTGCGTACATTGCCTATTTGGTCGGTTCTAAAACTGTATGCTACGCTAAGGTTCAATGACCTTGTGTGCTCTAACTCCGTACAAGGTGTACTTAATAATTACAATAATAAAATAATACAAACCAACCGCTACCAAATTAATTGGCGAAATAAATTACAAACAGTATCTACTACCCTAAATCCAAGTTCTATGTGATACTAATTCAGCACCGATTGATGGTGTAGCGGACTGCCCCTTCGGGGCTAATGGTCACTGATAACCCGTGTTTTTGCTTGGTTGATCTCTGTGGCAACTGCGGGGGTTTCCTAGCAACTAGATCAACATTGAGTTCATATATATATACTGCTGTCACATACCTACCGGTACCTAACGGCCTATATTGTTTCATTACACGATATCATTATATATATAACCTTTTGATATAATATAAGAAGTTGGAAGGCTAGAGGGACGACTCTCTAGCGCTCCCACATTGGTGACCCGGACGAGATTTGCTACCACCCGATAACCGGAACAACCAACGTCACGATCACGATGGCAGAACAAAACGCGGTATCACTAAAACTACCAACGTTTTGGCCCCTCGAACCGCACGTGTGGTTCCTCCAGGCCGAGGCCCAATTCGCTACCCGCGCCATCACCACTGACGAAACGCGGTATTTCTACGTCGTCGCCGCGCTGGAACAAACCGTGGCCAGTCGGATGGTAGCGACGATCTCGAACCCCCCAACCACCGGGAAATATGATTTCCTGAAGGCGGCTCTCCTGCGGTGTTACGGCCTGACACCGGAGCAGAAGGCCTCTAAACTATTAAACCTTCCTGGACTCGGCGACAAACGACCTACAGAATTGCTGGACTACATGCTGGCATTAAACGGCAACAACCCCGTGGATCAACTGTTCCGCCAACTGTTTCTTCAGCAACTTCCAGACGATGTCCGGCTAATGGTTTCCGCCTTAAAAATTGCTGACGTTCGCGAACTCGCGGAAGCCGCCGACGCCGTTGTCGAGACCAAGGCCCAACAACCTCCCGCTTTCGGAGTCAGTCGCCCCCACCGCAGCGACGGGGGACGCGATACGCCAGCACGGTCCTCGACTTCCTCGACGTTATGCTGGTACCACGCCAAGTACGGTGCCAAAGCGAAGAACTGTAAGGCCCCGTGTTCCTTCTCGGGAAACGGCCCGACCAGCCACTAATGGCGGCGAGTGCCGCTGGTCGAGACGGTACAAGTCGCCTCCTCTATGTCTGGGACCGGAACGCTGGTCTACGGTTCCTTGTCGACTCCGGGGCCGAACTCAGCGTTTTCCCCGCCTCCCCACGAGAACGGCGCCTCAACACGCCAACCGTTTCCCTCGTCGCAGCAAACGGCAGCCCAATTAAGACTTTCGGAACTCGGGAAATCCCGCTAAACTTGAATCTGGGCCGGATGAACTGGAAGTTTACCCTCGCCGACGTTTCACAACCGATTCTCGGCGCCGACTTTTTCCGCAACAACGGACTGCTCATCGATATAAAGGGGCAACGTATAATCGATGCGAAGACCTTCACCAGTACACCGGCACGTCTTGCCGATACTGTCGCTCCTGGCCTCCATTCCATCGACCAAACCGACAATATGTACAACAAACTCTTGTCAGAGTTCCCCACTCTAACAGAACCCTGTTTTTCGCAGCCGAGCACCAAACACGGCGTGGAACATCACATACCCACGAAAGGGCAGCCGGTTTACGCTCGGCCTCGTCGACTTTCCCCCGAGAAACTCGCCATTGCTCGGCGCGAATTCGAGCAGATGGAGCAGATGGGGATCATCCGCCGCTCCTCGAGTACCTGGGCATCCCCGCTCCATCTCGCCCCTAAACCGAACGGCGGTTGGCGCCCCTGCGGAGACTACCGCCGACTCAACGACGCGACAATCCCCGACAGATACCCCATTCCACACCTCCAGGATTTCTCCTCCCAACTCGCCGGCACCACAATCTATTCAAAGGTAGACCTGGTCCGGGGATACCATCAAATCCCGGTTGCCGAGGAGGACATCCCAAAGACCGCAGTGATCACTCCATTCGGTTTATTCGAATTCCGCCGGATGCCTTTTGGAACCCGTAACGCTGCTCAGTCTTTCCAGAGACTCATGGATAATGTCTGCCGGGAGCTCGATTTTGCGTTTATTTACCTCGACGACATCCTTGTCGCGAGTTCCAGCCCCGAAGAGCACCTCCGACACCTCCGATTGTTGTTCGAACGCCTCACTGCTCATGGACTAATCATAAACGTATCAAAGTGCGTTTTCGGTGTCGCCTCACTCACCTTCCTGGGACACAACATCTCCGCCTCCGGTGCAACGCCAATCCCAGAGAAGGTCGAGGCCATCGCGGAGTTTCCCCGCCCAGCCGACAAGAAGGGCCTCCAACAATTCGTTGGGATGATAAATTTTTATCATCGTTTCATCCCCCAGGCCGCGGAGTTGCTCCATCCACTCCACAGTGCACTCGCTTCGACCGCGAAGTCCCTTAACTGGACACCCGCCATGGAGTCGGCGTTTGAGAACGCCAAGACCGCGTTGGCCTCCGCAACTCTCCTCGTCCATCCGAGTCACTCCGCCGCCACCAGCCTCACCGTGGACGCCTCCGACAAGGCGGTTGGCGGAGTCCTCGAGCAGTTCCTCGACGGACTCTGGCGCCCCGTCGCTTTCTTCTCCCGGAAACTGCGACCCGCCGAAACCCGATACAGCGCGTTCGATCGCGAACTCCTCGCAATGTATCTGGGGATCAGGCACTTTCAGTACTTCCTCGAGGGACGTAGATTCCACACCTACACGGACCACAAACCACTAACCTTCGCTTTCAGCAGCGCCTCAGAACGCTGGTCGCCACGTCAACAGCGCCACCTAGCGTTCGTGTCGGAATTTACAACCGACATCCGACACATTGAAGGCAAGTCGAACTTCGTGGCCGACGCCCTCTCCCGGGTCGAACTTGCAGATGCAGATCCCCCGATCGAACTCAACGCGACACTCCCCAACCAACACATCGACTACGCCGCATTGTCCCAGGCCCAGTACAACGACCCTGGTGTACAGGCATATCGCACCGCAATCACCAACCTCGTCCTACAAGACATCCCAGTAGACAATGGTACATTTTCCGTGTTGTGCGACGTGTCCACCTCCCGCCCACGTCCGATCATTCCGGACCAATGGCGTCGCCGGATTTTCAACGCCATCCACGACCTTTCCCACCCCTCAATACGTTCATCCCGCCGCCTCATTGCCAAACGTTTCGTCTGGCACGGTTTACACCGCGATGTCGGGAAGTGGGCCAAGGAGTGCGTCGGTTGCCAGCGGGCTAAAACTCAGCGCCACGTCTCCGCCCCACTCGAACGTTTTGAAACCCCAGACAGACGCTTTGAGAAGATCCACGTCGACATCGTGGGTCCCCTTCCTCCTTCTCAAGGCGCCTGTTACTTGTTTACCATTGTAGACCGATTCACCCGATGGCCCACGGCCGTCCCAATGGCTGACTCCACCACTGTCTCCTGCGCCCGTGCACTGCTCGCCCATTGGGTGGCCCACTACGGCGTCCCGGCACACATCTCGTCGGACCGTGGATCCCAGTTTACGTCCGAACTGTGGGCCTCCCTCAACGAGTTGCTCGGCTCCCACGCCCACCACACCACAGCCTACCACCCACAGTCCAACGGCATCGTGGAACGATTCCACCGGCAGCTTAAGGCGTCCCTTAAAGCCCGCCTCCGCGGCCCGAACTGGGTGGATGAACTCCCGATCGTCCTCCTCGGGATACGGACTACCCCGAAAGAAGACCTCGGCTGCACATCAGCCGAACTCCTCTACGGGACAACGATTCGCCTCCCCGGAGAGTTCTTCTCATCCTCCGAACTCTCGAGCGACACTCGTCCCGACCACGGCGAGTTTATCACTGGCCTCAGGAACTCGATGCGCCGCCTTCGCGCAACACCAACGACCAGCCATGGCCAGGAACACCGCCACACACACGTCCCGTCTGACCTGCTGCGAACGGACAACGTCTTTGTCCGCCATGACGCCCACAAAGGCCCTCTGCAGTGTCAGTACGACGGCCCCTTCCGCGTTCTGGCACGGGCGGACAAGTTTTACACACTGTCTGTCAACGGTCGTTCGACCAACGTCTCTGTCGACCGCCTGAAGCAAGCTTTCGTGGACGACACACCCACCCTGGTGGATACCACCACCCAAAACCCACCCTGTACACCGGAACAAACTGTTCAACCGCGACCCGCCGTAACAACTCGATCTGGACGCGTTTCACAACAGTCCACGCGTTTTACAGGAACCAAAACACCTTGGGTTTATCACTAGGGGGGGTGGTGTAGCGGACTGCCCCTTCGGGGCTAATGGTCACTGATAACCCGTGTTTTTGCTTGGTTGATCTCTGTGGCAACTGCGGGGGTTTCCTAGCAACTAGATCAACATTGAGTTCATATATATATACTGCTGTCACATACCTACCGGTACCTAACGGCCTATATTGTTTCATTACACGATATCATTATATATATAACCTTTTGATATAATATAAGAAGTTGGAAGGCTAGAGGGACGACTCTCTAGCGC
>JAUCBJ010001547.1:12500-32129 GCA_032718475.1 Nemertoderma westbladi | reverse complement strand
GAAAGCTTATCTGCCAAGGCAGTCAGCTCACCTTGTCGCATTGGGGACCCGAGTTTTAGGGTGTTTACTGAGGCTAGTCTAGTGACTTGCCTCAGATTCACCAATATGCACATAGTCTATGCCTCAATGAGGCATAGTCTATGCCTCAGTGCCTCAGTGAGGCCTAGTCTATGCCTCAGTGAGTCATAGTCTATGCCTTAGTGCTTCAGTGAGGCATAGTCTATGCCTCAGTGAGTCATAGTCTATGCCTCAGTGCATCAGTGAGGCATAGTCTATTCCTCGGTGAGGCATAGTCTATGCCTCAATGCCTCAGTGAGGCATAGTCTATGCCTCAGTGAGGCATAGTCTGTGCCTCAGTGCCTCAGTGAGGCATAGTCTATGCCTCAGTGAGTCATAGTCTATGCCTCAGTGCCTCAGTGAGGCATAGTCTATGCCTCAGTGCCTCAGTGAGGCATAGTCTATGCCTCAGTGAGTCATAGTCTGTGCCTCTGTGCTTCAGTGAGGCATAGTCTATGCTTCAGTGAGTCATAGTCTATGCCTCAGTGAGGCATAGTCTATGCCTCAGTGCCTCAGTGAGGCATAGTCTATGCCTCAGTGAGGCATAGTCTATGCCTCAGTGAGGCATAGTCTATGCCTCAGTGCCTCAGTGCCTCAGTGAGGCATAGTCTATGCCTCAGTGAGGCATAGTCTATGCCTCAGTGCCTCAGTGAGGCATAGTCTATGCTCTGAGGCATAGTCTGCCTCAGTGAGGCATAGTCTATGCCTCAGTGAGGCATAGTCTGTGCCTCAGTGCCTCAGTGAGGCATAGTCTATGCCTCAGTGAGTCATAGTCTATGCCTCAGTGCCTCAGTGCATAGTCTTGCCTCAGTGCCTCAGTGAGGCATAGTCTATGCCTCAGTGAGGCATAGTCTGTGTCAGGTCTTAAATGAAAGTCTTACAAATCCGAACGTCAACGAACAAATTCGAAGGTTACTGTTTCACCTTGGTGTAGTGGTTGCGTTGAATTCACATCTCCCGCATGTCATGGGTTCGATCCCTGCATGAACCAGGACAGTTTTCGTTCGGTCAGCAATAGGCCTCGGTCAGCAATAGGTTCGAACCCTAGAAGAGCATTATTCTTTTTCCTAGCTCTAGGCTGAATCTAGTGTACACTAGCTTTGACTCTCCCAGCTATAGTGATAGTATGCAACCTTGGGAGTTAATGTGCGGTCTTATGAGTAAAGGGCAAGAGATTAGACTTCAGGTTGCCTCCATTGATTCACTCTTCTTAACTTTATAAAATAACTCAACCCTTATTTAAAGTTTTAAAAATTATGACTTAGTCGACTAATTTTCCAAAATATATTATAAAAAACATATAATTTCTTGAATAAATAGACCTAATAGTAATAAATATTGTTGGCAAATACATTTATAATACTAATATAATAATTAAGGATAAATACTCCTAATACTAATATAATTGTTATGGATAAATAGTCCTAATACTATTATGAAAGGAACTCAAACAAACAAATGTCAATAGTGTCCTCCTGCGCGGGCATATACTGTACGAGAGTTTTTTATCATAGGTCTTCGAAAATAAGTAAAAGCTGGTTGATTTTCTTTACTTTCATCTTCCTCATTAACCAACTGTTTCTTAATTTTATTCAATTGTTCATTAATTTTCAGTAATTTACTTTTATTTCCCAGAACCTGTCTTAATATCTCTTCTCTATTTTCCTCATTTTCTTCCATTTGTTTAATAAATTTCCGCATTTGATTTTTGTTTCCTAATATTTGTCTCAATATCTCTTCTTTATTTTCATCATTCTCTTCTAAATGTTTAATAAATTTCTGTAATTTAATTTTACTTCCTAGAACTTGGGTCAATGTCACCTCTTTATTTTCTTCATTTTCCTTCAAATGTTTAATAATTTTCCGCAATTTATTCTTATTTCCAAGTAATTGTCTCAATATTTCCTTATTATTATCATTTTCATCATCTTCTTCACTTTCCTGACCTTCACTTTCTTCGTCCTCTTCCTGACCTTCACTTTCTTCATCCTCTTTCTGACCTTCACTTTCGTCATCCTCTTCCTGTTCTTCACTTTCTTCATCCTCTTCCTGTTCTTCACTTTCTTCATTCTCTTCCTGACCTTCGCTTTCTTCACCCTCTTCCTGACCTTCACTTTCTTCGTCCTCTTCCTGACCTTCACTCACTTCGTTCTCAACCTCACTCTCTTCAACTTCATCCTGACCCTCACTATTTTCATTCTCCATCTCATCGTCCTCTTCTTCTTCATCTTCCTCACTCAAATTTTCATCATTTTCTAGGGGTAACTGTTTTTGTATCCCTTTCAAAATATTCATAACTTTATGAAATTTATTTTCCATTGTCTGTTTTATCTTTAATATATCACGCTCAACTCTCTTTTTCTTTTCATCTTCATTAAAAATATCTTCGGATTTTTTAAATTTCTTTGGTAATGGATCCATTAGTTTATCCTTTCTATGTCTTTCCATATGACGAGATAGATTGTCTTGTCTCATTTCTTTATTACAAACCAAACATCTTTCATCTCTATGCATTATATAGCAATGTCAATTGATATTATGAATTTTCGCTGAATGATTTTACAAAATTTTAAATAAATAAAACTTTTATGAAAATAAATAAAACTTTTAACAATAAAAATTAGAGAATGAATGGGAATGCGGTGAATGGGGGCTATTATAGAGGGAGGCTAGAATGGAGTTGTGAAAGAAGAATAATCTATTGTAAACCAGATGTTTATTGTAATTTCTCAGGGGATTTGACAATGGTCGTATGGTACATAAAACTACAGTATCTAGTATAGAAATGGTTGAGGATTAATTTAACATATGGGCTCGTATGTGTGGTAATTAATGGTTGTAGTTGGTCTATGTGCGATTGAGGGAATGCTGGCGCGTAAGATGTAAACCTAAGGTTTCCAATCTTACATGATAACGAAGCTGAAGGCTACCATGGCAACATACCAAGGCAAGCCCTACTGTAGTACAATCTATTCATCGCGCGTCCCCTATCTGATTGATTTGTGTCAAATTAAAGCCGGCAACATTATTTGATACAAATCGATCTATTAAACAATTAATTAATTGTTTAATCAACCAATTAATTAATTGTTTAATTAATTAATGACCTACTTTGTTTGCGGTATTTCAACTTTTCCTAACGCGAGTTGAATATTTTTTGGATTTATCTTAAATGAATATTCCGATATTACTACTGGGTGCGGGAACATGGGTTTTGGGCATAATCAATGGACTGGGGGCGATTTATGGGCAAATATTGGGGTGACTTACGGGGTACGGGACTCATTTCATGTATTTAAGGGCCAGGGGTGGGAGGAAAAGTTAAGCAGTATTCAGGTTTGCCTGATTACTATTAGGCCTAGCCAACTTCCTGCTGCCTGTAGAGGTGGATTTGGTAACTCGCTAGGTCTAAAGGACAAGGACTGCCCTTAGCGGTCCCTGGCCAACAGCAGTTATTACGAGCCTGAAAAGGACATCGGAAAGAAAGCTGCTTGTGTCAGGGATTTGCGATGGGAACCGACGACAGACCCCTAGCCAAGCCGTACTGGTTCCTGACCGATCCCTTCGGGGTTCGGGAAGGGTGGGATGGACACGCGAACTGGTCGACTGACTAACGGAGGAAGGGTTCGACGAGGACTGCCTTCCTGAAGTGGGATCCACGACCAGCGTTAGTACGTCCCTGAATAAGGACTCGGAAAACCACCAACCGTTGGGGCTCACGACGGGCTGACAGACCCCTTGCCAAGCCGTACTGGTTCCTGACCGATCCCTTCGGGGTTCGGGAAGGGTGGGACGGACACGCAACGGGGTCGAAAGACAAAGGACTCTACTGGCCTACCGACTGTTCGGAGCAGCTTCTCGGCTGCCGAAGCGACTACGAGCCTGAATAACGACTCAGAAAGCCTAGGTGGTTGGGTCCCTGCGATGAACCGACGGACCCCTAGCCAAGCCGTACTGGTTCCTGATGACCGATCCCTTCGGGGTTCGGGAAGGGTGAGACGGACACGCAAATGGGTCCACCGACATGACAGACCCCTAGCCAAGCCGTACTGGTTCCTGATGACCAATCCCTTCGGGGTTCGGGAAGGGTGGGACGGACACACAACAGGGTCGACCGACAACGACACTACGGTACTGAGACTAGGACCGGGGGAAAATTGGGGAACATTAGTTAGGCTAAAATCTGAGTGAACAGTGGGTAATTAAATAATATACTGTAGGGATTTATATTGTCGTGTTATATTATTGTGAATATTTGGTGTATATTGGTTTGGGGAAGCCCAACTTATTCTCAATCAAGGTTCAACTGTAGGGAAGTTACATTAAAGAGTATATCCAACCAATGAAACTTTTCCTCAACCGCAATCTTGCATTTAAGAACGTATTCCTTCTCCACTACCAATATCCGGTGACTGGCCGAGATTCCATGGTCTGAAAAGTTCCGCCTCCAGCATCGGCATTTTCCCCCATGGTGTCGGGAATAACGGCAACAGAATTGAGAATAAGGGAGTCAATTTTGACAGGCTGTCAGAATTGAGAATAAGACGCAGCCAACTTCGACTGGTGGAAGTTGGGAATCCTACAATACTCTTCAAACTCTCTCCGTGCTTACCCAGTACCCACTACGAGGAAACTCTGGTATTTGAGTTAAGACAAAGCCGTGGTTTAATCAATCGACAAACTCGAACTAATAAACTCGTAGTCGGCGGATCACATATAGAGAGTCGTTAACAGGGAATGGAAGTATCGATCACACCCATTGATATAATCCAAGTTGAGCCAGGAATCTGGCACGTCGAGGTTGAAGTACAAGGAACGAACGTCAGACAATTCAGGATTACCGTTCGAGTACTCCAAGCTGAATACGAGACCTACGAAGAACTATTTTACGACATCGCATATCTAGCTATCAACGAGGCGCTAGAATGACGACGAACAACGTCTCCGATACCGATGAGATGGACCACCACACAGACTCGGAAGCCGACGAGGTACCGAACGTAAAGAACATGACCCGTCGACTAGGCGCTCTCAAAGGCGGAGTCACTCGAGCGTATCAACGTATAGAGAAACAACTCAAGGGAGTCGAAACCCCCCCTCAACGAGATACAAACTCAGCTACAGAACATCCGAAGTATCTTACAACGATATGAGAGAATGATACAGGCATATCAAGAACTCATCCCAGCCACCGATCAGGTAAACTACCCCAGACTAGAAGAACACGTTGTACATCTAGATGAGTTCCGCAAACAACACCGGAGGACCCTCAGCCTCGTGAGAGGCTACGAGGAACAGTACTATAAGAGAACTGAAAGAACAGACGCAGAATCGGTGCGAACCTCCAGCACCAGGACAGCAATTTATCGAAAGAGAACGGGGTCCGGGAGGCACCAGCACTCCAGCGCTAGGAGCGAGATGTTCGGTTCAGCACGCAGTTCTCAAGGGGGTCAGCCACTCCGAGATCAGCTACGAGAACAGAGGGCATTGGCCCTCAAAGCTCGGATGGAAGATGAATATGTTCAACTGCGAGTCGAGCAAGATGTATTAGCAGCCGAAATGCAAAAACGAGAGGCCAAACAACAGGCCGAACAACGTAGACGAGAGGCCGAACAACAGGCCGAACAACGTAGATGAGAGGCCGAACGACAGGCCGAACAACGTGAACGAGAGGCCAAACAGGAGGCCGAACAATGTAAATGAGAGGCCGAACAGGAGGCCGAACAACGTAGACGAGAGGCCGAACGACAGGCCGAACAGGAGGCCGAACAACGTAAACTGGAGGCAGAAATGCGTAAACAACATGCCGAGGCCCAAGCGATTCTCATCCATAAAAAGAATGCGGATATTGGGAAACTTGCGGAATACGAAGCCGCAATCATAGAACGGGATCTTCAACTATATGAGGACTGGGAAAGGGGTATAGAACAGAACTATGAACCAATCCCGGTCCCGGAATTAGAGAAGTCATTTACGCCACCAGCGGCGAAACCTCCGAAACCCGAGTTCCCGCCAACCATACAGTCTACGTTATCGGCACAAGCACCGGTATTCCATCCCCCACCGGTTACGCTTAAGAATGAGGAACCTTATTTCCCAGCCAACCCCACGGTCCCGAGCGTTCCCAAGTACGAGCCTGAAAAGGACTCGGAACGGGACGCCACCCCTCGATCCAACAACCCGTTTACATCCACACCACAAATCCGTAACTGCGTCATCATTAAAACTCTACCTCTCATCGATCCATCGTGCATGGGAGAGAGTGCCAATAACTATAACCCTCCTAGTCATTCCAGTTCAGATGACGTCGGCATTATCCGGGCATTGGAAAACCGCCTGGCCATGCCCAAGATGGAGATCCGCACCTTCGAAGGAGACCCCGTCGATTACCTCAGATTCAATAAACGGTTCTTCACTCAGATTGGGTCAACGGATATAGCCGACACACAAAAACTGGTATATTTATCCCAATACCTGGGCGACAAACCACGCCGAATCATTGCATGTTTTGAGGGAGGAGCTCATGAAGCATACTATGATGCATGGAAAACTCTAGACAAAAGATACGGAAATACCGGGACTATATTTAATAAAACTCTCGAGAAACTGATACAGGACGCGGGATCCCTAGGGGACCCACAGAATATCCAGGAGTTCTCGGATTCCATGAAAGATGCCTACTACACTCTAAAACCATTAAATAAGGAGGAACAAGTAAACAACATTCTAAACCTCCGACAGATCGCCCGAAAGTTCCCCGGATGGCTGCAAAGTAAGTGGGCGTATAAATGCGTAGATCTCCGACGCAGACACCCAGATCGAGATCCCAGTTTCCTCGAAATGTCGGCATTCCTGGATGATATCTCCGAAGCCATGAATGACTCGATGTTCTCCAAACAAAGTCTCGCCAAGTTAGATGGAATAGAGAACAACTCCAGGAGCAGGACACCCACTCAGAAACCGAGATTCCGTCCCCCTCCGGTGAGTACGATGGCTATCACCATGGCCGAGGATTCTGACGACGAGGACTACGAGGAACCGACATCAGCCGAGGAATGGGCGTGTTATCTTGCGAATTGGGCACCCGAAAGGGAAGGCACCACAAACTCCCTTCTCTGTCTCTTCTGCGGAGAGAAACATAAGGTGGAATTCTGCAGAAAGTTCCAGTTTGCCGAACTCGCACCACGCTTCGAGGCGATAATGAAACACCGAGGATGCTTCCGGTGTCTTGGAACAGGTCACTATGTTCGGGATTGCGACCAAAGATCGTGCTGTGCGGTCTGTAATGACCTACGTCATCACACACTCCTCCACATCCCCGCGAACTTCGACTTTACCACCCTCCCCTTTCGGATCGAAGCCAAACGAAGAGGAGAAACGAACCACGTCTCTAAAGGAACCCGGACGATTCAACGGAGGGAAACCAACCCGTTTAAGACCTCCACCGATGTATCACAAGTGACAAATATCTCGGCCACGATCAACCTTATAAATCGCCGTTACATGGTCTTCGCCAAAGTAATCCCAGTAAGAATTCAATGGGTCGGGAAATCCTTCACAACGCTCGCGTTCCTTGATAACGGGTCGGACGGAACCATCATCGACCGGGATTTCCTTGAACAACTCGGCCTAGACTACGAACCTTGCAAACGGCCCATACAAACTATCACCGACCATAGAGAAGTAGAGTCCGGGGAGGTGCAGCTCCAGATGGAAGGAGTCATGAAGGGTTACGAGACAGTCAAGCTGACAATCAAGAACGCCTTGGTACACACCGATCTCCGAGTGCGGTTCCGACAATCAGCTGAATACGCCCCTCTCATACAGTTAGACCGGGAAGATGTAGACCTAAGATGTCCACCGTTGGACATGAACTGCATCACCTTATTGATCGGACTCGACACACCGGAATTACACATACCCACAGGAGACGTCGCCTGATCTGTAAAGCACGATGACGGCTTTTATGCCGAACGTACGATCATGGGATGGACACTCTGCGGCATCAAGGAGGAGACTACAGACACCTATACATATCTCCCTAAATGTCAGATTAAAGAGAATGCAACCTCCGTGGGTTATTGTTCAGCTACAGACCTGGACGAGGATTTATTCCTTGAGACCGAGAAAACCCAGCAGGAGATGACCAAATACTTTAATCTAGAGACCCGAGAGTTTGCTGAAAAGGACGAGAACCCATCCGAGGAAGATCAATATTGTATTGACATCCTTGATCAGGCCACATTCAAATACGGACATTGGTGTTCACCCATGCTATGGAAAGACCCAGATAAACCGATGGCAAATAATGTCAACATGGCCCTTAGGCGGCTCAAAGGAATCCTACGCCGGTTGAATGACCAACCCGAGATAAAGGAGAAATATAATAATGTAATCAAAGGATATCTAGAAGATGGATTTGTGGAAATGGTACCCCGGAATGAACTGCAAGGGGGTAGACGGACATATTATCTCCCAACCCACTATGTGGTAGAAGCCCGGAAGGGCAGTAAAATCCGAGTAGTCAATGATGCCGCTGCTATGTATCAAGGCGAATCCCTGAACAGCCAACTTTATACAGGGCCCAACATATACAGTACACTCATCGGCGTGTTGATCAGGTTTAGGGAAAACCGGATAGCATTCACATGCGACATCAAAGCGATGTTTCACCAGGTCCGAACGCTACCAAGAGACTCAGACTGTCTGCGTATATTATGGATGGATAAAACATTAACTCCACAGGAGATAAGTCAACTCACATTGAAGGCTGTGGACGTAATGGCATGATCGTCAGGATCTTCGGCGCTAAGGACTCGCCGGTAGCATGTAGTGACATGCTGAAGAAAACAGCGACTCTGTGCGAAAACGAGTTCCCTCCAACAGTCATAGAAACCATCCGAGATGCTTCTACGTGGACGACAGATGCGCCGGTGCCGATAATGTTGACGAGGCATATCAGCTAGTGATGGGGATGGTGGAATGTTTAAAGAGAGGAGGTTTCCCCCTCGTGAAGTTCAGATCCCATGACAAAAAACTTATGGAAAAGTTTCCGGAGGAAATCCGACTGGGCAACAATAAAATGTATTCCGAGGATGTGGATCACCGTGTACTCGGCATTGAATGGGACATAGAATTGGATGAATTCATCTTCAAATATAACCCCCTACTCAAGCCCATGACGAAAAGGGGATGTTTGTCTATAAAAAGTGCAATATTCGACCCACTAAACTTCATATCTCCGGTAACCTTGGCCGGAATGAATTTGATCAAGGAAATGTGGATAGAAGGACTGGGATGGGATGAAGAACTCCCCCCACACCTCAGTGTCAAATGGAGAAAGTGGACGGAACAACTCGAACATCTACATCTTATGCGGATCCCTCGACCGTTCTTCCTCGATAAACTACCCACCAATATCCTCCAGCTCCACACTTTCTCGGATGCTTCGAATACCGTAATCGGCGTAGTCACTTTCCTAAGAAGACTAAGTCAAGATGGAAACGGCGATACGAGCTTCTTATTTTCTAAAGCTAAGACAGTATCCGGGGAATTCGTAGCAACGATTCCGAGACTTGAGCTACAGGCCGCAGTTTGGGCAGTGAGACAGAACCGGATGGTCATGCGGAACCTACGAATCCACATCGAATCGCAACATTTCTGGGTCGATTCGAGTATCGTTCTCTACTACCTCCACTCACCATCACGGCGACATAACACGTTCGTAGCGAACCAAGCCACGGAGATAAAACAGTGCACCGGCCGAGAACAGTGGCACCATGTAAACGGGAAAGAAAATCCAGCGGACTTATCGAGTAGAGGCGCCACCCCACGACAACTCGGTAAAAGTAAACTCTGGCTCACCGGTCCGGAATTCCTACAGCAACCACAATTAACCTGGAGTACCAGATTCGATCCCGAACTCGATAGCGGAAAATACTCCGAAGACGACAAGGAGATCCGCAAAGTCCATAGAAGCGCCACAGTGGAGATCTATAGTTGTCTGACCGAGCCTGCAAAGGATTCGGGCAGGCACTATAACGTCGCGACGATCACACAACCAGCGGTGTCTTTACAACTATTGATCGAGCGAACTTCATCAATGAGACGTCTCATCCACCACGTCATAACCCTTCGCAACTTCCTACGGTGGAAAGACAACAAACCGATAGTTCAACGAAGTATACAAGAACTCATTATCGCAGAGAAGTGTATTGTCAGTTATGTCCAGAGAGAAAGTTTCCCCGATGAGTGGGAACAACTCAATGCGGGCAAGACCTTGAAACCGGACAGTCCAGTCTACCAATTGAGACCAATGATGGGAGAGGATGGACTGATTCGACTGAATACCCGGATGGCAAACGCCCCGGTTGAATACGAAGTCAAATACCCAGCGCTTCCGCCCGGAACGTCAACACTAGCCAAGCTATTAATCCAACAGTGTCACGAGGAAAACCATCACGCGGGACAGAACTGGATTATGGCTAATATACGGCAAAGATATTGGATCACCCACATCCAGCCACTGATCCGGAAAGTGTTAAAACGTTGTTTTCCCTGCAGAAGATATCTAATGCCACCACTCACACAAAGGATGGCCGACTTACCAGCCACACGTCTACAGTCCGATTCCCCACCGTTCTATGTAACCGGAGTAGACTGTTTCGGACCATTCACGGTCATCGAGCGACGATCCAACATCAAATGCTGGGGAGCCATCTTTACCTGCCTTAGGTCTAGGGCAATCTACCTAGACATTGTGGTGAACCTTACGCAACACACATTCATCAACGACCTGCGTCGGTTCGTGGCGAACAATGGAACATGTCGTCATATGTACTCCGATAATGGCACAAACTTTGTGGGAGGAGAAAGAGAACTTAGAGAGGCGATCGAGGGATGGTTTACCGAGGACACCGCATCCCAAGTCTGGAGGGAACACCATATACAGTGGCACTTCCAAACAACCTTAGCACCCCATACGAGCAGGGTATGGGAGAAGCTCATCGACTTGGTAAAACGATCCATGCGCATCGCATTAGGAGACACCCGGGTAACCCACAACACCCTCCGTACAACATTCTGCGAGATCACGGCTACCCTAAACAACCGGCCCATCGTCCCTATCTGCGACGACCCCACAGATCTGGAGCCTCTCACTCCTAACCACCTACTTTGGAAGACCCAAAACCCATATTCTTCCAGAGACGATGTTTCCGGATCCCAACGATATCGCGAGACATACCAATTGTAAGAAGGCCCAAGCATTGGCAGCGCATTGGTGGAGAATATGGGCACAAGAGTATCTCATAACCCTCCGGACCAGGAGGAAGTGGAACAACACCTATAGGAATGTCGCAGTTGGCGACATGGTGCTAGTGAAGGAAGATCTCAAAGACCGTGTCCACTGGCCGGTGGCGCGAGTCGTGGCAATAAACCCGAGTAAAGACGGACTTGCGAGGACTGTGACGATACGAACGGCAAAGGGCCACTACCAACGCCCTATCCAGAGGCTGTGCCTTCTTGAAGGCAATGACAGCGGTGACTCCACGAGAGGTGATAAGTTCCCTACTCCGGATCCTGCTGCAGACATTGGTGACAATGCTAAATCCGTTTAAACCCTTCTCATCCTGTTGATAAACTCTTTAAACTGTGATTTATCGACAATGAAAATGGACCCCCTTAAACCAACTGTAACGACGCATGGTATTTGTGTTTCCTCGTGTGTTATGTGGAGTCCAGCATCATCCTGCAGATGTTTCGACTGACGCAGGGTCGTTAATGTATTGTTAACCCTGATTGTGGTCATCGGGACCAACGACATTGGATTATTGGAAATGGTAAAGATTTGAAGTGGAATTCATTGTATCCATTGTATTATGTTGTGTTGTCCGTTGCGTGCGCAGTTCGGGGCGTAGGCGGTGTAACTAGTCCAGCTGTAGATCCCGGATTGCCGCGCAACGCCCCCTCTATCCCGTTATTCTGGTGGGTCCATGGTGCATCCACATGACTTCGTCGATAGAGGTTTTATGTTTCTCAGTCGCGTTATTCTGGTGGGACCGTTGCGTGGATTTTGAGGCGAGGGCGGTGTAACTAGTCCAGCTGTAGATCCCAGAATGTTGCGTAACCCCATCCCAAATGACTTCGTCAGCTGAGCTTTATGTTGTTGGGAGTGTTATTCTGGTGGGTCCCTGGTGCATTCCACGTGACTTCACTTCCAGCGTCTTCATTGTCCGTTACGTGTGCAGTTTGGTGAAATGATGAAAAGAAACAGACAACCTTACTATAAACTGAATGATGACGCGTATGATGATGAAAATGTAATGATGCACACCCTGGTGCTGCGCTTATAACAAATGATGATAGCCGGGGGGCTATAACCCCAATGAAGATATGGAAATAAATGAAATGTGAAATAAATGTGGAAATAAATGATGAAGTGGTGGAAATAAATGATGAAATGTGAAATGAAATAATAATGAGAAATTAAAAATGACAAAAAAATGTATAAAATGTAGAAAGAAAAGAATTGGAAAAAGAAGAGGACATAAAAAGTCAAAACTGGTTGGATATTAATGTATAGCTATAGTAACTGTAAATGCTGAATGTATTAGCAATAAGATGGTAGATGCCTATATAGCAATGTTATTTAATAAACTGAATTACAAATAAACTGAATTATTCTGCAGTCACTATAGTATCAGACTTTCTGGATTTATAATTAACTGATGTAAATTTGCAACGAACATAATCGAAAATATGGACCCAAATCACCAAATTATCGGCGAACTATGTAATACGATAGATTTACTGGAATATCCACAACCTGGATCCCCTAACTTTGATACAAAATGGAACGCCCTGATAAATGAGAATGTGCGAGTCGTCAAATTCTCCGGGCGAGAGGGACCGGATTCCCGGAATCTACAAGACCTCCAGTTGTCCGATGCTAGTACGAGACTGAAAAGAACTCGGAACGCAAAGGCAACTGGAGGGGACGAGTTGTCGTACTGGGAAACGTTCCGGCAAAGCGTCTACAAATCCCGATGTTTGATATACGACAACGAGGGAAACGCGATGCCCACCTCGAAAGCGATTACGTTGGTGCGATGTCAAAGTTTCGTCGACGACAAGAGTACGTACCTCGCCCACTGGGGAAACCTAGCGGAGTGTACGGCAACGCTGCGAGAGGAACGTATATCAGTTATCCAGAATCGCGACGACTACCAGGAGAAGTACGGGACGAAAGAATACGGTCGATCCTTGGTCGTCGTCCTCGGAAACCTGGACGGTTTGGTGTTGGTATGTCGAATATTTCCGACACCCAGACAGGAGGTGCGGACAGCCGGAGTGATCTGGCTACTACCACCCGAGATCCAAAAGATCCTATTCGACTTCGACATCATTAAAATCGGGTCAGATATAAAGGCGGACGTCCGAAACAACTACGCGAACGCACCTTTCGGAAGAGACCGTCGAGAAGATCTCAACGCCATTAGTCATTGTGTCGACACCCAAACTCTATTAGCCTGGTTACGATCCGCCGAATTCCTGCGAGGATTCCGAGAGGTGAGACGGACGAAATCCGGCATTGGCTACCTCGCAGTGCTAAACGGCGGCATAGACTTTAAACCCCAGAAATTCCAGGACTATAATAAGATATATGGCGGATACCTGGGATTAGAAATAAAGAGTGAGCGAGAGAGTCGCTGGAAGGATGTTGAAAGAAAGTGACGATTCACCACAAGTGGGAGGATCCGGGGCAACGGAACTACATCTACGTCGTTATGGAATCCTACACAGTCGCTAAGTTCATATGTAAAACTCTCGATAGCCTCATTACGGCGGTTCCTAATTCCTTTATCGACTACGAATGGAACGAGGTTATCAACCACGCGTTCAAAGCGGTCGAGAATATTACACCGGGAGAGACGAAAACGCTCACCGTCATCGCTTCCTGGGACGAGAATGGGCCGTTCGACATCCCTACAATTACCGATCTCCTCGGTGAGGAGGAACCACTGATTTCCTCGGAAGGGGAAGAATTATGGCTACAGGAAGGTATTTTACTGTCCACCCCAAAGCGACAGCTCGATCCGGAAATCGCGTACGAACCGGCCGCCAAACGGGTCGCCTCGGCCGAACCTGCGACGGAAGCAGGCGTTTCCTCCCCACTTGGCTCCGATAGCCCCGCGAGGGAGTTAGTCACTACCTTCGCATTGAACGACTTCGGCGACATATGTCAGAGGTTATCCCCATATCCGTTCCCGGGTGGCGAAGACTGGTCTTCGGAGATTCCGAGTACCAGCACCCAACGGACCCGCTCAGCGATACTGGTTGAAAAGGGTCCCAGCGCTGCACCGACTCCCGAAGATCTCCGCGGAATCCCTCCATCGAAAACCCCGGCACCTCTTCGCCAACCAGCGGTGGCGACTACCCCCTCCGTTCCACAGGATCCTATGCGACTTACCCGATGGTATGCCGAGCAGACCGAATGGATCCACCGCCAGAAACGGTCATCCGAGATGAGACCGGCAGGACATAAAGAAGGTTATCGAAACGAGAACGTACTACGCCAAAGCACAGCTTTTTGCGGGCTACCGGCCACAGCGAATATTCCAAAAAGCGACCGACGACTCGAGTATTACGTCGGCGTCCCGATTCCGATATTCTTCGGCCGGGAGATGCAGTTAGAGATATGTGGAGACTGCGGTTCAGAGCAGTGCCCACGCGGTAGAAGAAACCGAGTAACCGATTCATGCCTCCAGCTCCTCGGGATACTGTATTGTCCCTACTGCGCGACATCGGGACATGATGTTTCAGTTTGTCCAACCCTCTATAACCTCTGCACAACATGCGGTTTCCGTGGACATTCCGCTAGCCCCCGCTGCAATATAAAGTGTCCCACAAAGGACGTTACCGCTATGGGAAATCTGGTTATGTTCGAAACCTACGCAAACAGCCACATAAAGACCAAAGTACGGAGAAACGCTCGGAATATCGCGCAGGAAATGGCGTGCGGGTATTTTTCCTTCCCAGAACGCCTCCATACGACAGCGACGTTACCATTCCATTACGTGGATCTGTTGCTAAGCGCCGGATTATTCGGCCCATTCGAGATCCTTAGGCGTTTATATTCCTATAAAGAAGGGTTCGGTGATGGAAAGTGGTTCCTAGAGGCACGCAATACCGAGTTGGAAAGACGAACCGATATGATCCCGCTACCATTGAAAGGAAGAGCTGCCAGGAGACAAGCCGAAATGTTGCTCACGATGGATGTTGATGCTCCCCTACCAGCACTGGCGATCGACAAGAGTCGACGGGCGAAGAGGAGAAAGGCGTATCAGAGCAAGAAATAGAGGACCAAGATATTCCAGGAACATTTATATCGAACATTTATTTTGATATATTTACATAAACTAACTCTAGGCCAAATTAATCAAGACTATGCAATATTAAAAATTTGGGTTTTTTATATGGGAAATGACCTACGCAAACTCGATCTACCGATAGACCTCACGAAGGTCATTGGGGGGGACTGTTCGCGGTATTTCAGCTTTTCCTAACGCGAGTTGAATATTTTTTGGATTTATTTTAAATGAATATTCCGATATTACTACTGGGTGCGGGAACATGGGTTTTGGGCACATTCAATGGACTGGGGGCGATTTATGGGCGAATATTGGGGCGACTTACGGGGTGCAGGACTCATTTCATGTATTTAAGGGCCAGGGGTGGGAGGAAAAGTTAAGCAGTATTCAGGTTTGCCTGATTACTATTAGGCCTAGCCAACTTCCTCCTGCCTGTAGAGGTGGATTTGGTAACTCGCTAGGTCTAAAGGACAAGGACTGCCCGTAGCGGTCCCTGGCCAACAGCAGTTATTACGAGCCTGAAAAGGACATCGGAAAGTCTGCTGCTTGTGTCAGGGATTTGCGACGGGAACCGACGACAGACCCCTAGCCAAGCCGTACTGGTTCCTGACCGATCCCTTCGGGGTTCGGGAAGGGTGGGACGGACACACGAACGGGTTGACTGACTAACGGAGGAAGGGTTCGACGAGGACTGCCTTCCTGAAGTGGGTTCCACGACCGGCGTTAGTACGAGCCTGAATAAGGACTCGGAAAACCACCAACCGTTGGGGCTCACGATGGGCTGACAGACCCCTTGCCAAGCCGTGCTGGTTCCTGACCGATCCCTTCGGGGTTCAGGAAGGGTGGGACGGACACACAACGGGGTCGAAAGACAAAGGACTGGACTCTACTGGCCTACCGACTGTTCGGAGCAGCTTCTCGGCTGCCGAAGCGACTACGAGCCTGAATAAGGACTCGGAAAGCCTAGGTGGTTGGGTCCCTGCGATGAACCGACAGACCCCTAGCCAAGCCATACTGGTTCCTGATGACCGATCCCTTCGGGGTTCGGGAAGGGTGGGACGGACACGCAAATGGGTCCACCAACATGACAGACCCCTAGCCAAGCCGTACTGGTTCCTGATGACCGATCCCTTCGGGGTTCGGGAAGGGTGGGACGGACACGCAACAGGGTCGACCGACACCGACACTACGGTACCGAGACTAGGACCGGGGGAAAATTGGGGAACATTAGTTAGGCTAAAATCTGAGCGAACAGTGGGTAATTAAATAATATACTGTAGGGATTTATATTGTCGTGTTATATTATTGCGAATATTTGGTGTATATTGGTTTGGGGAAGCCCAATTTATTCTCAATCAGGGTTCAGTGAGATTAACTACATTAAAGAATATATCCAACCAATGAAACGTTTCCTCAACCGCAATCTTGCATTTAAGAACGTATTCCTTCTCCACTACCAATATCCGGTGACTGGCCGGGATTCCGTGGTCTGAAAAGTTCCGCCTCCAGCATCGGCGTTTTCCCCCATGGTGTCGGGAATAACGGCAACATACTTAACACCTAAGGTGCGAAGTGGGTCCAACTGTCGCAGAAAAGGGGTTCGTCTTACTACTGATGTATGATAATATTTTTCCTAAAAATGTTCTAGATCTGTGGAGAAATATCATGTCGTAAACCGATAAATTCTATGTATTAGATAAAAATTACCATACTACTATTTTAATTTATTAATATTTTTAACAATTTTGTACTAATTGGCAACAACAAGTAACAGGCCAAAAGGATGTAAATTATTTTAGTTTTAGAGCTGCAAACATTCGATTCTACCTTGACATCAAAATCTCCTTTGGTTAGCTATGGTTACGTTTATAATAGATCGAATTGACAAAGAAAAATAAATACTCGGTTGGGTAAGGGTAGACATGTTTAGTTTGAAATATAAATAACATAAATAACATATTTTCAATTCTACTTCTTATGTCTCATACAATTTGCCAATCTTACAAACGACTTTATTGATCTGTCATTTGTTAGGAAATATACGAAAGGATCCAAAACAAGATTTAGATACCAGATGTAAAAGGTAGATGTGTAAAACGACGGGTTGAGATATTCAATTCCAAATATCTGAAAATAAAAAAAAATATATTAATTCCAAAAGGCAAAAATACATGGTCATTAATAAAGCTTCTCAATAATGGCAGGGTATTGCCTGATAACTTTATAGAAGTAAATGTGTCTGAGTCTGCACTCCCAGATATTCTCCATTGGCGATATCTCCTTTGCAGAAGTGAAGGCTGCTGCAAAGAGCATTAACACCAATCGTGCCAGTGGAGTAGATGGTGTTCCCCCTGAGGTCTTTAAAATACCTGAGTGTTTAAAGCTCATCTATCCCATCATAGTAGACATGTACCGAACAACAAGAGTCCCACAAGAAATGAAAACAAATAAGTTGGTGCCAGTTCCCAAGAAGGGCAACCTATATTACGAAATATATTACGAAATTTATTATGATGTATTTAATTAGGAACATGGAAAATATACAGCGCTCCAGGCGCTACTTATTTATCTATCTGTCTGAGTCTGCACTCCCAGATATTCTCCATTGGCGATATCTCCTTTGCTGTAAGGGACTTTCGTCATGTGTGTTGAGAATATTGAAAGTTCTTATCCTATTCCGAGTGTTCCACTAGCTGAATATCGACCTCCCCTCCCACTTAGACCTCTGGTTTCGTTCAGGCAACTTGCCGTCGGATAGTACCAGTCGAGGATATGTAGTAGACCCCACAGGTAGTGTCATGAATAAGATAGATTGGTTTGACTTACAATGTATATTGTTGTGATATTCAATAGTCTTATTCTAATATCTCACCATTATTAGTGTCATAGCAAGTACGTTGCGAATAACGTATACACCAATAAACTAATATAAATATCTATATAGGCAAGGAAAAATAAGGTGATATTTGATGCATAATTATTCTCAAAAAAACTCCACATCCAATATCGACATGTTAAATACACCAAATATTACCAATAACCACAAAACATCTGGCCACTCTAATATTAGCACTTCTAATATTAGCATCTCAATGTGCAGTTTCAATGCAGCGGGCCGATGATAGTAGTAGTAGTACTACTAGTAGTAATAGTATTATTAATTATTTATAGTATGTCACAAAATAATTTAGAATTTTTATTCATGTTTAAAAAAAACCATAGCTTTCCTACATCCACTAAGCACGACACACATGGGTGGGCCTTGTTTGTTTGAACCATAGTGCATTACCAGTGCAAACTTCAATTCTCACACACAGTCAGCGATCTGCATCACCAGTTGCACTCTGAAATTCACTGACTTGCCCAAACACATTTGCCTAGTAGCCATTATGGCGGAAGGTAACAGATACCTGCCTACCAGAGAGTCTCTGCGGAATCTTGTAGAAGACGAGGTATTTTTGGAAGGTTCCCACTACATGTTCTAAATGGAAAGAAATTGCGTGGGAGGAGCAAATTGTGTGGCTCCCACCATACTGAAGCAGCTAGTGTTGTTAAAAGTTATCATGAAGCATTCTATCAATTTACATTTACATCCACAATTACAAATTAATTCCAGCCATTGTCATCCATTCAGCCAATTCTTACAATTCAGGCATTGCAATCAATAAGCCTGCTCACTGGGAGGAAAAACCAACTAACCATAAAGGTTAAGGGTGAATCTCCAGCTGAAAATATCAATGTTTGGAAGGCCCAAATTGAGAAGCGTCAAAACTGCCTTCATAGACAGTGCTGACATTATTGCTGACATCTGCTTTGCTGAAATCAAGACCAGTTGTGTCAGTGGAGTATTCGCATCGTTATCGGAATCGCATGTCCCCTGATGGGTTTGGAGCTCATTTAACCCATTATTGTGGATATGTATAGGACACGAAGTGGGGCCTTCGCGCAGCACGTGAAATGAGTTAATGCTAAGTATCAACTCGAAAGGATTATAAAAACATAGGAGAAGATTTTCCCGGAAAACGTTAACCCTCTAGCGGGAGACTGGGTAACTGAAGAAGGAAGGATTAGTTTCCCTACAAAGCCACATCATATGGTCTATTACATATCTACCAAGTTTCCGATTGACGGATCATAAATAACGAAATGTTGGAAGGTTTTCACTTTCATACATTTAGCCCTCTAGCGGCATATTAAAGAA
>JAUCBJ010001547.1:0-10000 GCA_032718475.1 Nemertoderma westbladi | reverse complement strand
ACTTGCAGCATATGGGATTCTGAACTATCATATCTCTGTACAATGGTTCTACAACATTTATGACTACTGCTGATCATGACAGTATTATGGGGAGTCCTTCAGGATGACACACTTGAACATCATTCTTATTCATAATTGCTGTTATTATGTTCTACACATGTCCTTAGACCATCTTAATCCAGGCGTGAACCCAGCCAAGTACATTACTGATCTAGACTTTGCTGATGACTTAGGTATACTATCAGAATCTCTAGATGGATCACAAACACTCCTCTGTTAATTGGATCTGATTGCTTCCAATGTTCGTTATTTTGTAAACTCAATTAGGACCAACATTTTGACAGTGAACGTTTACAGCCCTCAATAAATGATAGATAATAAGGATATGATATGAGCTCTAAGGATGGCTTGCTTGAGCTTGTGGATGACTTCTGCTACTTGGGATAATGATACAAAAGTCAGCTGAAGTTCTATGGATATTATGTATACGTAACGTAAGGGGAAATCACAGTCAGCATTAAATAGTCAGTCCAGGATTTGGAAGTCACGTAGAATAATATGGAATAGGTTAGTATTAGTATACAAAGGTTAGTATTTAGGACAGAAGTAGAACCAGTACTTCTTATATAGGAATCCATGCTGGGCTTTAACTGCAGACAACGCTAAATCTCTTGATGGCACATATACAAGAATTATATGTCGTGTTCATTGTGTCATGTACAATGAACACATCTCCAGTCAGACTCTATACATCTTTGCAGGTTTTTATTAGTCATAAGGACTTGATTAGTTATAGGACATAATCTCGTGCTTTGGAGACCCCATGTAGTGAATAAGCATGGTAGACAGCCAATGACTTTCTTGAGTAGAATTTTATGTTGTGATCTACCTATAGTTGTCCTACAATCTTCACCTCATCCTGTTCACGCTTAACCATGGAGACCATGGAGAACGATTCTCTCATCCCAATGTATTAGTCTTTATAACAGTTCCCCCACTGAGTGTCAATCCTTTAAAAGAATATCAACCCCAGTGGCCAATACAATTATTTCTATAGGAAAGGCATCGGTAGTGATAAAAGTGAAGTTCAAGACGACTCTCTCAAGAAAGCTATGGCTTGTTAAAGTATTGTCTTTGATCTCATATGGATGTAACATCTTCACTTCAGACACAACTTGATCAACATACATCCACTGCATTCGTAAATTATATTGGAAGTTTTTGGAATTCTATTGCAAGTATGCATCATCCACAGCAACCTCTCTGTAATCAATGACCATGAGAAATCCTCCATCGATCCAGCCAATCTAGCCAATCACAGTAATACCATCCGGGGAAATTGGCCCTGAATAGCATGCACTATTTTGTGCCATCTCCTTTTACATAGCCATAAGCAACAAAAAAGCCCAAGTTAAAAGAAGAAAATTATTAAAAAAATAAGAAAAATTTCTAATAGAAAAAAAAATCCTAACATGAACTTACTAATGTGAACTTCATCTTCAATTTCGCGTTATGGGGGAGGAAAATTCAAAATGTTATGGATGTTTAAAATTCAATCTGGATGCCCCCTTTACTTTATGGGCTCTCTAGGTATTAAGTATGAAGTTAAATTTTCGAAGATTTACAAAATCTTCAAAAAAAATTATTTTACCTTTTTTGGTAGTTTGATAAATATCACTATTTTTTTTTTTTTTTTTTTTTTTTTTTTTTAACAATTATTAATATTTTATAATTATAATTTTTTTTTTTTTTTTTTATTTTTTTTTTTAATTAGTAATAAAGATTAATAATATTAATATGAAATTGCTATAAAACTAAATATAAAACTGCACCAGCATCCCACCACCAATCAGAACAATACAATTAAGACAATAAGGTTTAACATACAATTAAAAATGGTGCACCGTGAATTAATAATAAATAAATATCACTATTACGATTATTATTATTATTTTATTTCAGCAAAAAATGCGGTATCTAAAAAAAACAAATAGAGTAACTAATTAAAAGCACCAAAATAGGTATAAATATGATTGAATTGAATTTAAATAAAATAAATAAAAATAAAGATAAAAGCAGATGCAATAGGCTAAACATACAATTAACCTTAAGCACGACTCATTCTATTAAAAGTAGCAAAAATTGTAGATACAGGACGAGAAACAGCACGAATCATTGAAACTATTTTATTGGTTGCCTGGTCTAATATTCTATGTAGACTAACTTGGGAACGCCTAACGACTTCTCTAATGGATCTGATGTTGTAATTTAAAAGCATCGTGCTTCTGCTGTTTTTGGTCTCTGTTTCACTATTATATAATTTAATGCAAAATAAAAATATCATGGCTCTGTGTAGACCAACACAGAGCTTATTAAAAATAGACTGTAAATTTCACTTCGGACCACAAAGTACAACCATAAATTGTAGAACAAAAGCTGTTGAAAAGATATCACTCACAGAAATCCGAGGAAATTATATGTCCTAAATACATAAATTCATCTACAACAGCTAAAGCAAGAGAATTCAAATCATGGTGCCATACGCACCATAAGCATGGTGGACAGCCCATGATTTTCTTGAGACGCATCTTGGCATCATAAAGGACACTGGCCTTAGAAATGCGGTTGATCTTGCAAATGTCATGGGTGATAGGGAGTTGTGGCAGCGCAATTTTGTCGACAAGTCAGTCAGCACAGCATTCTTAGAAATGCCATACCTAGTAGTAGTATGTCCTAAGCCATCTAGTGGTGAGTCAATTCGGGTTTGATGAGATGACCCCTAATATATATGGACACTGCACTAGGTCCATTTTGCCAAAGTCTTGGGTCAAGAACTTCAACCCAGGTGATATTACAGATCTTAAACATGATATATTTTACATATAAATGCCTCAAAATTTACAAAATGTTCGAAAAAATCCGACCTGAACAAAAAGTGCCATATTTTTTGAACAAACTGGTTTACGAAGCTGTCCATACTCCCGTTATCTTACTGTAGTTAAAGATTACAGATCATTGTGTTAAAGTTTCAGATAGTAGCTTTATAAATAAAAAATTGATTTGGCATAATAGTCCCCTTACCATTAAACACATTTGCATTAGGGCACAAAAACTGATGGATTCGTCGCGAATTTCGCAAACGTCGTGAAATTCGCGAATTTCGCAAACATCGGGAATTGTTGACATTACAAGACATTGGGTAACGTACCCTTAGACCAGACTTTTTATACTATAATATAGCTCGTTTTTACAATTATTATAATATAAATTATAAATATTACATGGCAGCAAATGTTCTAGAACACAATTAATAGATATCAATTAAAAAAATATTAATGTTCTAGGAACACATCATTTTTTCTAGAACATGTTATTTAAAAAAAATGATTTTTAAAGACGAGCTAGTTTTTGGTACTTCTTTTTAAGTTTTCTAGAACATATTATCTATCAGTTAAGGTTCTGGAACACTTTTTTTGTTCTAGACATTTTTCGAAAAATTTAAATAGTACTTCGGGATCACTATACACAAAAAAACATTAAAATATTCAAAAATAGTTAAATTAAAAAATGTATATAATTTATCTTATTTATTTTACTCTATATTTTAAAAAATTAGCTAAAAGCTAAAAGTAGCTAAAAATTTATTACAAACTTCTAGCTCCTAGTTCCTAGCTACAATGACTCGTAAATTAATCCAGACAAATTTAATTAAAGAATAAATACATTAATTATGCGTACTATAATAAATGTAGATGATGTTGTGTAACATAACATCACTAATAGTGAATGAAATAAAAAAGATCAGACTTAGTGATCTTCAAATGGGCTACAGAAGTGGACAAAGCACAGAGTTGCCATACATCCTAGCAATCAGATTAACAAAACATTTCAATTCCCATGGATCAAACGTGTATATTATATCCCTAGACCTTTCATCAGCTTCTGACACTGTATCTTACAAGACCCTCTTCGACAAATTGGAGAACACCAACATCGACAAATCAATCCTTTTAACTTTAGCATCTTATTACTACCAGTCAAAAGCATTTATAGCCCTGAATAACATTATATCCAGACAATCTATTGTGTTAAAGAAGGGAGTACGCCAGGGAGGGATCATCTCTGCATTCCTCTTTAATTTTTACATGCGAGACCTAGTCGAAGCACTCGAACAATCCGGGAAAGGACTGCACTTAAATAAAATATCATTTCCAATGCTAGCATATGCGGATGATTTAATTATTATGGCTAACCTCAAAAACGACGCACAGTTCTTGCTAACTACTTGTGAAAGTTATTTCAAAAAGCACAACCTGAGATTAAATTTGAGAAAAACATGGTTTGTCACAAGCTACACGAAACTTGAGATCCCATCTGGAATGATTCCACGTAAAGATGAACAAGTGTACTTGGAGAGTGGCACTGCTATCATTCAATCGAATTTTATTTCTTTCTTGGGTCTTCCTCTACCAGCAGAAAACTGGAAGTTAAGAGACCATTACACCAAGCGCATATGGGGAAATCTGCACCAATTACAGAAGAATGGGTTTGGAGCTGACAATGTTCCATTTGATATTACTAGACTGATATGGAATACGGTCTGCTTACCATCAGCACTTTATGGATGTGCTTGCATTCCAAGTAACATTATAGAAGATATTAAAATAACCTGGTATAAAGCACTGAGAAGCATACTATCTGTCAAAAACTATGTATCCAACCAAACAATAGATAGTACATTCCTCATTCCAAATTTCTTCTAAAGTCAGCAAGTCTTCGCTCTAATTACAGCGCATTCAATTCTAATACCAAGGGGATCTATCTCTCTTATTACTTCCTTTCTCACCACATAGCGGGAATATCGAAAGATTTAATGCTACAAGATTACAGCAGATACGCATTTCAACTTGGAATTCCATCGCTAGAAGCACTCTCAATTAATCAATACAAAATTAAACAGATCATTTATCAGAAAAAACAGGAAGGAAAACACGACTTAATTAACACATGTTTCAGCATTCACTTTGACGCACTATATATGCAGGTAGTTTTAAATAAACCCAAGTATAATTTCAACGTAAAACATGACGTGTTAGTTGAATATTTTCAACCCAGGTGGCAAATAGTTTAGAAGCAACACATACACTGGTGTGGAACTTAGGAAAAACAATAATAGATCGTTTAGAATTCCGACCACGATCTTGGGACAAAAAATAATATATATTATATTCTGCAACCCTAAATATTTTAACGATCTTGGGACAAAATATATATTATATTGTGCAACCCTAAATATTTTATTCTATCGATAGAGCAAAGTATGTATAGTATAATATTCTGCTGTTTTATGTGTTTTGCAATATTTTATCGTCTATATATACCGGTCATGTTTTGTAATATTTATAGTACCGGTCATGTGACGTTTTATATATTTGGTTTTAACATTTTAATTCAATTAAAGCCACCGGGGCCAAATCCGGGAATGAAATGAATGAAATGTAACATTAATAATCATAAATTAATCGAGAAAAAATAGCTTATAAAAATTTGGCTAGAGTTCCGCCCGTGCCAACATTTTAATTTTGCTCTAAAATGTGTATATTTTACTAGATACTGTAGCGGACTGCCCCTTCGGGGCTAATGGTCACTGATAACCCGTGTTTTTGCTTGGTTGATCTCTGTGGCAACTGCGGGGGTTTCCTAGCAACTAGATCAACATTGAGTTCATATATATATACTGCTGTCACATACCTACCGGTACCTAACGGCCTATATTGTTTCATTACACGATATCATTATATATATAACCTTTTGATATAATATAAGAAGTTGGAAGGCTAGAGGGACGACTCTCTAGCGCTCCCACATTGGTGACCCGGACGAGATTTGCTACCACCCGATAACCGGAACAACCAACGTCACGATCGCGATGGCAGAACAAAACGCGGTATCACTAAAACTACCAACGTTTTGGCCCCTCGAACCGCACGTGTGGTTCCTCCAGGCCGAGGCCCAATTCGCTACCCGCGCCATCACCACTGACGAAACGCGGTATTTCTACGTCGTCGCCGCGCTGGAACAAACCGTGGCCAGTCGGATGGTAGCGACGATCTCGAACCCCCCAACCACCGGGAAATATGATTTCCTGAAGGCGGCTCTCCTGCGGTGTTACGGCCTGACACCGGAGCAGAAGGCCTCTAAACTATTAAACCTTCCTGGACTCGGCGACAAACGACCTACAGAATTGCTGGACTACATGCTGGCATTAAACGGCAACAACCCCGTGGATCAACTGTTCCGCCAACTGTTTCTTCAGCAACTTCCAGACGATGTCCGGCTAATGGTTTCCGCCTTAAAAATTGCTGACGTTCGCGAACTCGCGGAAGCCGCCGACGCCGTTGTCGAGACCAAGGCCCAACAACCTCCCGCTTTCGGAGTCAGTCGCCCCCACCGCAGCGACGGGGGACGCGATATGCCAGCACGGTCCTCGACTTCCTCGACCTTATGCTGGTACCACGCCAAGTACGGTGCGAAAGCGAAGAACTGTAAGGCCCCGTGTTCCTTCTCGGGAAACGGCCCGACCAGCCACTAATGGCGGCGAGTGCCGCTGGTCGAGACGGTACAAGTCGCCTCCTCTATGTCTGGGACCGGAACGCTGGTCTACGGTTTCTTGTCGACTCCGGGGCCGAACTCAGCGTTTTCCCCGCCTCCCCACGAGAACGGCGCCTCAACACGCCAACCGTTTCCCTCGTCGCAGCAAACGGCAGCCCAATTAAGACTTTCGGAACTCGGGAAATCCCGCTAAACTTGAATCTGGGCCGGATGAACTGGAAGTTTACCCTCGCCGACGTTTCACAGCCGATTCTCGGCGCCGACTTTTTCCGCAACAACGGACTGCTCATCGATATAAAGGGGCAACGTATAATCGATGCGAAGACCTTCACCAGTACACCGGCACGTCTTGCCGATACTGTCGCTCCTGGCCTCCATTCCATCGACCAAACCGACAATATGTACAACAAACTCTTGTCAGAGTTCCCCACTCTAACAGAACCCTGTTTTTCGCAGCCGAGCACCAAACACGGCGTGGAACATCACATACCCACGAAAGGGCAGCCGGTTTACGCTCGGCCTCGTCGACTTTCCCCCGAGAAACTCGCCATTGCTCGGCGCGAATTCGAGCAGATGGAGCAGATGGGGATCATCCGCCGCTCCTCGAGTACCTGGGCATCCCCGCTCCATCTCGCCCCTAAACCGAACGGCGGTTGGCGCCGCTGCGGAGACTACCGCCAACTCAACGACGCGACAATCCCCGACAGATACCCCATTCCACACCTCCAGGATTTCTCCTCCCAACTCGCCGGCACCACAATCTATTCAAAGGTAGACCTGGTCCGGGGATACCATCAAATCCCGGTTGCCGAGGAGGACATCCCAAAGACCGCAGTGATCACTCCATTCGGTTTATTCGAATTCCGCCGGATGCCTTTTGGAACCCGTAACGCTGCTCAGTCTTTCCAGAGACTCATGGATAATGTCTGCCGGGAGCTCGATTTTGCGTTTATTTACCTCGACGACATCCTTGTCGCGAGTTCCAGCCCCGAAGAGCACCTCCGACACCTCCGATTGTTGTTCGAACGCCTCACTGCTCATGGACTAATCATAAACGTATCAAAGTGCGTTTTCGGTGTCGCCTCACTCACCTTCCTGGGACACAACATCTCCGCCTCCGGTGCAACGCCAATCCCAGAGAAGGTCGAGGCCATCGCGGAGTTTCCCCGCCCAGCCGACAAGAAGGGCCTCCAACAATTCGTTGGGATGATAAATTTTTATCATCGTTTCATCCCCCAGGCCGCGGAGTTGCTCCATCCACTCCACAGTGCACTCGCTTCGACCGCGAAGTCCCTTAACTGGACACCCGCCATGGAGTCGGCGTTTGAGAACGCCAAGACCGCGTTGGCCTCCGCAACTCTCCTCGTCCATCCGAGTCACTCCGCCGCCACCAGCCTCACCGTGGACGCCTCCGACAAGGCGGTTGGCGGAGTCCTCGAGCAGTTCCTCGACGGACTCTGGCGCCCCGTCGCTTTCTTCTCCCGGAAACTGCGACCCGCCGAAACCCGATACAGCGCGTTCGATCGCGAACTCCTCACAATGTATCTGGGGATCAGGCACTTTCAGTACTTCCTCGAGGGACGTAGATTCCACACCTACACGGACCACAAACCACTAACCTTCGCTTTCAGCAGTGCCTCAGAATGCTGGTCGCTACGTCAACAGCGCCACCTAGCGTTCGTGTCGGAATTTACAACCGACATCCGACACATTGAAGGCAAGTCGAACTTCGTGGCCGACGCCCTCTCCCGGGTCGAACTTGCAGATGCAGATCCCCCGATCGAACTCAACGCGACACTCCCCAACCAACACATCGACTACGCCGCATTGTCCCAGGCCCAGTACAACGACCCTGGTGTACAGGCATATCGCACCGCAATCACCAACCTCGTCCTACAAGACATCCCAGTAGACAATGGTACATTTTCCGTGTTGTGCGACGTGTCCACCTCCCGCCCACGTCCGATCATTCCGGACCAATGGCGTCGCCGGATTTTCAACGCCATCCACGACCTTTCCCACCCCTCAATACGTTCATCCCGCCGCCTCATTGCCAAACGTTTCGTCTGGCACGGTTTACACCGCGATGTCGGGAAGTGGGCCAAGGAGTGCGTCGGTTGCCAGTGGGCTAAAACTCAGCGCCACATCTCCGCCCCACTCGAACGTTTTGAAACCCCAGACAGACGCTTTGAGAAGATCCACGTCGACATCGTGGGTCCCCTTCCTCCTTCTCAAGGCGCCTGTTACTTGTTTACCATTGTAGACCGATTCACTCGATGGCCCACGGCCGTCCCAATGGCTGACTCCACCACTGTCTCCTGCGCCCGTGCACTGCTCGCCCATTGGGTGGCCCACTACGGCGTCCCGGCACACATCTCGTCGGACCGTGGATCCCAGTTTACGTCCGAACTGTGGGCCTCCCTCAACGAGTTGCTCGGCTCCCACGCCCACCACACCACAGCCTACCACCCACAGTCCAACGGCATCGTGGAACGATTCCACCGGCAGCTTAAGGCGTCCCTTAAAGCTCGCCTCCGCGGCCCGAACTGGGTGGATGAACTCCCGATCGTCCTCCTCGGGATACGGACTACCCCGAAAGAAGACCTCGGCTGCACATCAGCCGAACTCCTCTACGGGACAACGATTCGCCTCCCCGGAGAGTTCTTCTCATCCTCCGAACTCTCGAGCGACACTCGTCCCGACCACGGCGAGTTTATCACTGGCCTCAGGAACTCGATGCGCCGCCTTCGCGCAACACCAACGACCAGCCATGGCCAGGAACACCGCCACACACACGTCCCGTCTGACCTGCTGCGAACGGACAACGTCTTTGTCCGCCATGACGCCCACAAAGGCCCTCTGCAGTGTCAGTACGACGGCCCCTTCCGCGTTCTGGCACGGGCGGACAAGTTTTACACACTGTCTGTCAACGGTCGTTCGACCAACGTCTCTGTCGACCGCCTGAAGCAAGCTTTCGTGGACGACACACCCACCCTGGTGGATACCACCACCCAAAACCCACCCTGTACACCGGAACAAACTGTTCAACCGCGACCCGCCGTAACAACTCGATCTGGACGCGTTTCACAACAGCCCACGCGTTTTACAGGAACCAAAACACCTTGGGTTTATCACTAGGTGGTGTAGCGGACTGCCCCTTCGGGGCTAATGGTCACTGATAACCCGTGTTTTTGCTTGGTTGATCTCTGTGGCAACTGCGGGGGTTTCCTAGCAACTAGATCAACATTGAGTTCATATATATATACTGCTGTCACATACCTACCGGTACCTAACGGCCTATATTGTTTCATTACACGATATCATTATATATATAACCTTTTGATATAATATAAGAAGTTGGAAGGCTAGAGGGACGACTCTCTAGCGC
>JAUCBJ010001546.1:0-65833 GCA_032718475.1 Nemertoderma westbladi | reverse complement strand
TTCATCGTTCACCACGCTGCGTCGTGTTCCCTAACGTGCTGCGTATTCATGGTTGGTGTGTTGTGTGCTATGTGTACTTTCTCAGTGAGTTTTCGGTCAACGTAGTCTCTTGCTTTCTTGACTATGGATACTGTTACTGGGTGTTGGGTTTGTGCTAAGTCAGGGTGATGTGTAACGAAGTGTGCGCCTACGCCACTTTCGTTCTTAGGGTTCCCGTTACGGATTGCATTCCTATGGGACATTACCCGCCCACGCACCCAGTCATATGACTCTCCAATGTAGTCCGCACCACAACTGGTGCAGGCTACCTTGTAGACCACATTCCTGGTGGTGCACTTACGGACGCCGTGCCCACAGGTGTAGCATTCCGCGTTCTTAGGTGCTGGGCATGTTGGGGGGTCGATGTTAGTTTTTATTAATATGTTACGAAGTTTGGGTCCCATAGATGAGACTACTCTAACCGTGCTAGCGAATGGTGACTCTTGTACCGCTTGCTTAACCCTACGTAGTACCTGCTCATTAATATAGGGCAGGACCACCGGTGTTAATTTGCTATTTCTAGCTGGGTTAGCGCGAGAGTTCCTCCCCTGCTCCACTTGCTTGGTAAGTTTGTTGACCACCTCTAAAGGGAAGTCGTTGTTAATTAGAGTTTCCCTAATTTTGTTAATACCCCTCGCCTTCCCTTCGGTGTGCTACCCCGCGGTAAGGCTCGCTGTAGTGCGCTGCGAGCGGTGTTAAAAATCGTGCTTTTCGGGTGGTGGCTGTTAAAGTTTATCATCACTCCAACATTCGAAGGTTTTGTGTATAGCTCGAAAACAATGTTCCCACTGTTGTTAATAGTGGTGAGGACGTCAAGAAACGGCAATCGGTCAAATGAAAATTCCATCGTATATTTGATGGTCGGGTGGCAAGTGTTCAGGTATTCTAGAAAGTTACTCAGTTCGGTTTCCCCGTGCTTCCACTGCGACCAACCGTCATCGTAATATCGCATCCAGCACTCCGGCTGCAGAAAATAACTAGCTAGAAATTTTGTTTTCTTCACGTGTATATAAATTTGTGAGCACGGTGCTGCTAACCTATCCCCCATGCCTAATCCCGATAGCTGTCTATAAAAATTCCCATCAAACTGAAAATAATAAAATTCAGTACATAATTTAAACAGCCCGTAAAACTCTGGTACGGTGATCCCAAACATATTAATTTTGGTGTGGTGTAGTGAAAGGAATTCAGTTACAATTTCAACCGCGTCATCCACCGGGATGTTAGTGTACATAGCCACTATATCCAGGCTGAACAAAATGTCGCCTGGGTCTAACGGGGGTAGTCGTTTAACCCTATCCATGAAGTCGATAGAGTTTTTTAACCGTTCCGGAATGAGTTCTACTAGTTGGCTGAGTATCTGGCAGCAAAACCACGCTGGTTTTTCAATGGCTGATCCTGTTGCCGCTGTGATTGGTCGCATGGGGTTGTCAGTTTTATGCGTCTTCGGGTTGCCATATAACTGTGGGGGGTTGGGTCTGATGTTTAGGAGGCTGTTGATGACCGCGTCCGGTTGCGATCGAGCGAGTATGTTCTTAATTCCAATATTGGACCTGAGTTTTTCTTTGCTCGTGGGGTTCCGTTGGAGGTTGCGTTGGTTCCATTGCCCAGCACCTAAGAACGCGGAATGCTACACCTGTGGGCACGGCGTCCGTAAGTGCACCACCAGGAATGTGGTCTACAAGGTAGCCTGCACCAGTTGTGGTGCGGACTACATTGGAGAGTCATATGACTGGGTGCGTGGGCGGGTAATGTCCCATAGGAATGCAATCCGTAACGGGAACCCTAAGAACGAAAGTGGCGTAGGCGCACACTTCGTTACACATCACCCTGACTTAGCACAAACCCAACACCCAGTAACAGTATCCATAGTCAAGAAAGCAAGAGACTACGTTGACCGAAAACTCACTGAGAAAGTACACATAGCACACAACACACCAACCATGAATACGCAGCACGTTAGGGAACACGACGCAGCGTGGTGAACGATGAACGATTGATTACTGATTATGGTGCAATTTATTTAGTGTTTTGAAATTATTTGCAATTTATTTGTAACTTTGTAGATTATTGTGTAGTTTTATTGGGTGTTGGAACTACCTACAGTAGATGCCCGCCGCAGCCCCAACGCACGTTGGAGCAGCTACTGTAGCTAGGCCTAGACCTTGGATCATACGGTACAGCCTTCAGTACATACATACCGGTTGTGTTCTGTATTATTATTTGTTACTCGAGACCTATCAGCGAGCTAGTAAAAGGCCTGTGGCCGAAATATTGCTCAATTTGTCAATTTTGGTTACTTGACGGTCAGTCTCCCCTTATCTATCATTAAATACCGGTAATAAATATAATAATCATATTTGTAAGACAAATAATACTGGCTACTAGATGTGAGATGGGGCATGAGAATTTTAGTACCGGTACCATTTAACCTTCGTCAGTATACTTGGGGTAAAAAATTACCCCAGCACTGTTTAATTGCGTTTTTATCTTGGAATGGAAATATTTGACAACCTGAGCTCCTAGGTACCTTCCTAACTTTTACTGGCCTACACGACAGCACAAAAATAATTTTGGAAACTGCGGGGGGTCCATGGTTAAAATCAACGTTTTCAAAAGTTGTCCCAAAAGTTAACCTGGGGTAAATATTTACCCCAATCAAAACACAGTTGAGTACTGCTAAATTAGGCCTATCTATAGTAATAAACCATACCGGTACTCATATTACTAATAGCCTACCCATACCAGTACCGGAAATACAATAATTGTGCAGTTAGGCCCTATGCCCTAGCTACTTCAGTATATTGAGCTCCTAGCAGTTTGTGATACCGGTACCGTACCGGTTGCCAGTAGTAGGTACCTACAATACTGTTCTGTTCTTACTATTATTCTTACTACCGGTATGGCTTCCTCCGACTCTGAGATTGATGGATATGATCTGCTTTCCGATGAAGATAGCCCTGATGAAAGCGACTATGGGTGTGAAACAGACATTGCTGTTGGTTCCGACACTGACAACAGTTCAGATTGCGAAACTGATGCTGCAGTTGACGATGAATTAGGAATTTCGATTCCCCAACCACCCACACAACGGCGTCGCATTACATACGTTTCAAAGAGTGGTCGAGAGTGGAATGCGGAGCCAAATCAGTCAGCTACAGTCCGGGCTAGTTCAAGTAATGTGGTAAAGCAATCAAGTGGAGTTAGTCGCCAGGGACGAGTACAGGGAATCGCAGAGAGTTATGATCTCTTCATAACAGATGATATCATCTTGGTTGTTGTCCGTGAAACAAATCGCCGCGCACATAAAGTCCTTTTGGATTTGAATACGGCTAATCCAGCACGGGATCCAAAAGTATGGGGGCGTGTTGACTCGGCCGATATTCGGGCTTTTATCGGTTTGCTGCTTTTGGCCGGGGTATACAAATCCGCCCACGAATCTGTTGAGGAACTCTGGAGCCCGTCATCCCGCCCAGTATTTCGGTCCACCATGTCATTGATGCGGTTCAAGGACATTCTACGATTCACTCGGTTCGACAATATCAACACCCGCCCAGAACGTAAAGAAACTGATAAGCTCGCTGCCTTCAGGGATGTCTGGGAGATGTTCTTAGCCAGGCTCCCACTGATGTACCAACCAGGCTTTGATATGACAGTCGATGAACAACTCGTTTAATTTCGTGGTCGCTGCCCCTTCATCCAGTATATTCCTTCCAAACCAGGCAAGTACAGAAGTATGGGGTGAAGATATTCTGGAATTGCGATGCCAGTTCTTCATACCCATTGAACGGTGAAATATACCTGGGGCGACAGCCTGGGGCAGAGAGAGCGCAAGGCCTTGGAGTGAGCGTGGTGGACACGTTCTGGGCGAAATGTCACATGTGACAATTTCTTTACGGATTGCAATTTGGCGGAAGATCTACTTGCTGTGGATACCACACTAGTTGGGACGATCAGAAAGAACAGGAGGGATGTCCCCAAGGCAATGTTGCCAAATAGGAGTCGTGAGGTATTATCATCTACATTTGGATTCGATAGAAACCTCACCATGGTTAGCTATGTTCCCAAGAAAGCTCGTGCTGTTGTGCTCATTAGTCAGTTAGTTCAATGCACCACGACACTAAGGTTGATGTTGCGATAAAATACAAACCAGACATTATTTTGCACTACAATAATAGTAAGTCAGGCGTTGATAATATGGATCACCTGGTGAGACTTTGTACATGTAAGCGAGCTACACGTCGCTGGCCTTTGGCTTTATTTATGAATATGCTGGACGTTGCTGGGGTTGCAGCATTTGTTATATGGACGAAACTTTATCCTGATTGGCATAAAGGTTTGGGGCAGAAACGACGGAAATTCCTCGTCGATCTTGGGTTGGAGCTCATTCGCCCGGTCTAAACTCAATCGGCAATAACTTATTGCAATAAAATGCTACAGGCAATGTTTGCTTTAATACCAATTTTTCTGATATATACCATAATATATTGATGAAGGTTATGGGATTCATATTACCTATAGCATAAATTTACTAGGGTTTAACTTACTTATATCTTAATTAGTATACTACTGGTATGTAGAATAGAATAGTCTATGCCTGCCTATACCAGGAAAGCCTGGTCCGCCATCCACAAGCTATCCAGGATCTGGAAGAGCTCTGACATCTCATGCTCTTTAAAGGTACGCCTTTTCCGTGCAGCAGTGGAGCCTGTGCTGCTCTATGGCAGCCCATGCTGGGCTCTAACTGCTGAAGACACCAGGTCCTTGGATGGCACATACACCAGGATGCTTCGCCGGGTGCACAACATAGCATATGATGCACACATAAGCAATGAGATGTTATATAAATATGGTAACATCTCATTGCCAAGACCTAGCATCACCCTGCAGAAACGCCGTCTAATGCTGGCTGGGCACTGTTTCCGCCGGCAGGATCAACCTGTACACAACCTTGTGCTGTGGCAGCCTGCTGGCGAGAATAGACGTGGTGGACAGCCAATGACTTTCCTCAAACGCCTGCTCAAGGACACAGGACTTGAGAACAGGAATGAATTAGGAAATTGTATGGCTGACCGCAAGATCTGGGGGCGCTATGTTTCTGGGGCCGCCGGCACTGCACCCTAGTGCAAGCCAATCATCATCATCATCATACCAGGCTGCAAAATACCAATTTTTCTGATATATACCATAATATATTGCTGTATTGATGAAGGTTATGGGATTCATATTACCTATGAATATGAGTATGTAAATTTACTAGGGTTTAACTTAATTATATCTTAATTAGTACTGTAGTATACCGGTACTACTGGTATGTAGTACTGCAGTATAGTCTATGCCTACTTACTTATATCTTAATTAGTATACTACTGGTATGTAGTACTGTAGTATAGTCTATACCAGGCTGAAAATGGAATGCAAAAACTGCAACACATTGTGCACGGATTTGAAATAGTCAATAGTGCTTGGTAAAGAAAGGTGAGTGGAATTGAATTAAATGTAGGCCTACGCAGAATCGTGTAAAAAAACACTGAAAGTGCTAGGTAATCTTTGCAAAAGATCAAAAGTCATGAAGTGCATGCAAAGTGAGAAAAATATTTTGCCATAAAAATTTTGATGGCTTTGCTCCTTCTTTTTCAATATTAAAATGTATTTTTTTCATTTCACCATACCGGTAATACTGGTGCTGGATATGTATACATTTATTTCAACTAGGCCTATTATTGGAAAATAGTTAAATAAAATAATTGAATTATATTAATACAATTATCACTATTGGACAGGGCAGCAGGGTCACAGCGAACGTGGGTTTAACTTATTAATACTTATTCAATATTGGTTTAGGATGAAATGGCACAAACATGACAGAAAAATAATTGTAATGCAGGCAGCAGTTTCTTGGTCAGAGTGGAGTTTAGAATTCGTCCACCAGTCCTTCTCCCCATATAGGCCTGCGCCGTCCCCGAAACCAAAACCCCTCCATGACCGTCTAGCTAGGCTAGACTAGGCCTATTATTGTTGTATGTATGTTGGTATAGGCCTAGGCAGATAGGCCTACCTAATACCTACCTAGTATTAAGTAGGCCTACTGAAGTAGGCCTGTAAGTTAATTATATAGGGTACCAGCTGACCGGTACTGTACCGGTACTTACATTAATTGTTACCGCAAGTAAGAAAGACCCAACCTTGGGACGTCACTCGATATGAAGATATGCGGTAGCGGTAATTTGAAGACCTACAATTTATTATCTACATTTTGATCACACAAACAAAGGCGTTATGGAGGGAAACATCAAGAAAACAACCGTTCATTCACATAGGAATGCAGGAGACACCTGCTACTCACAAGCCAAGTCAAACAATAAACTGATAAAGGAACTCACCATTTCCACAGTCAGACAGTATACAATTAATTATTGATCCGTTTGTTACCGGTACCTGTAATTGGTAGTAGTTCGACCCGTCCTTTACTCAAATAGATGAATAATTACCGGTCTGCAGGTAAGTGTATGCTGATACTGTAATATTAGTGACTCTATGAGCTGACCGAAAATATCACTACAGCCAGAAATCATAAATCGAGCAGAAATTACACCCATGAGCTGCGCTAAGTTTAGTAATTAGCGGACATGGCTAAACTTTCGGGAACACAGAACAGATAAGGCTGTAAGGTGTCTGACTGAATGTCGAAAAGAAAGTAAGCATCAGCTTCCAGTCAGTAGGTATAATAATATATCAGAATAATTATGCAATTCCTTAGTTCAGTAGGTTGAATTTACACAAATTTACAGATTGATGTACATCCTCATAAAAAACATAGATTTGAAGGCCCTTCTGGTCTTCTTACCGCATATCCATAACACAGCACAATAATTAGACAGGCAGACAGGATACCGTTACAGTATGTAGTACTGTAGTACCGTGGTTTTATGCTTATGCCCTGGCCTATCCAGCCCTTCCTCCCCACCACGTCCTCTCTAGCTCTCAAAATCCCATTCACTCTTTAACCCTTTAACTACCAAAACTTCCAGATAATGGAAAACATTCAATTATCATAAAAATAGTGTAAGGGTGATCCAAAAACATTGCCTGGTACGAATAATTTGCATTCCATTATTTCAATTCTAAAATATTCAATGGGCCTAATTAGTCCCTCTGGTAGTTAAGGCCAAAACTAACCGCCACTAATATAAATAATAAAAAATTAATTTTTATGTTATAAAATTTTAATTCTCACATGACTAGCAGACTAAATATCCAAAAAAGGATGTTTATATATCTATATACATGCTATTACAAATATATATGTATATATATTGCTACAGATTATATATTATATATATTGCTAGTATATATCTATATAAAAAATTAGAAGAGCAAAATGGTTGCAGTAAATAAAGATACATCCATTTGTGATATATATATATTATATACAATATAATAGTAGAATATTGTGCCTGTATATATACATATATATATATATATGGATGCTCATGCAGTACATTCCAGTATAGTGTAATATTTACCGAATATATATACATACAATAGGAAATACAACAATATCGTTGTATTATTTTGTATTTACATTTATCGAATGAAATTAGAAATATTACATATAAAACCTTAATTAAAAACTTCATAATGACATACATGCAAAACAGTATAGGGGGAAAAGGTCTATAGAATAACCTACTCTTATGCCATTGAGTGGTACTTCACAAAGCAATTACGCTTTTTTATAAGGCACAGGAAAACCCCACAGCCACTACATTGGATCCAGGTTCTGCTCTCAACTGGCGGATCCTTCCTGGAGCAGAAAACGCAACGCCCACGGCCACAGAATGAAGGAAGGTGGAGTGATGATGGTGGGGGAATATCTGAAATACGAAGGCGTTTATAAGGACGGGAAGTTGGAAATGCGTGTTTGCGTCCAGAAAACGACCCAACCAACTCCTTGCTCAGCAGCAGTTTGAATTCCAGCAGTGTGATGTTTGAATTTGGGCGCACTTCACGGTATATAATAAATGAATTGACACATGCAATGTCTAGTAAATCGAAGAACATCCTAAGGTAGTAGCGAACCCTCGACCGTCTGTCGAGTGAGTAGGTAGCCTTCCGTTGATCGGCAAGATCGACACCACCCATGCCGTTGTTATATAACTTTATTGCTAGAGGGCAATCAAACTTTTTCTTTCCTTTATGCCCTTTCTCCCTATGGACATCAAATAAAAGCAAATTAAATTAATTACAAATGTAGGTTGTATAAAGTATTATATATAAAATATATATTCGACCAGATAGCAGCTACAGTTATTTATAAGGAGTAACTGTAAGTATAATAAATAGACCTTGATTATGCATTATAATAATTTTTTCTCACAATAAAGTTAGTTATAGGAGAAGGGTTCCCGGTACAATTCATGTACAATAATAAATAAATTATAATATATGTTATGTTATGTTATATATGGAATATTAATACTAGCGGATGTCAAATATATAGAATTCGATACCTATAAATAACCTATAACAGTATAATTAAAATATTAATATACCGGTACATTACACACATGTATATAGATAGATATATGGGCCTATACAATTTAACATTATACTAACCGCCGTTCCACAGTCGAGATAGCAGAGATATCACCGACATTTGAACCAAGAACATGAACCCCGCGATTGTCCATCCATTTCACGGCTACCACATCTTTGCAATATCGCATTGCACTCTGTCCACGAATCATACTTTTGTCTGTAGGAAATGTCTGGGGGAGTCCTTTCCGAGCAGTATTAACAGTTCCCAGTGAATAAATCCCATTGTTGAACAATGTCTGAACCAAACGTGGTGAATTAAAAAAGTTATCGAAATAGAGCCAAGCAAATGTTCCCTTCAGTCTAGCAGAGAGTTTTAGCACAACTTCTTCACCCAAGCCATACTCAGTGGTTTCTTTCTTCCCTAGGTACAGATCCAAATCGTATACATAACCTGATTTACTGGCCGCGCGAATCCAGAATTTGAAACCCCACTTAATTGGTTTATTCTTTATATACTGCTTCATCCCAGATTGACCCTTAAATTTACACATATGTTCGTCTATACTTTGCAATGGTTCATCTGATTTTGCCTTCAGAAATGCGTTTGCTAAATGAGAAATAATTGGGCGAATCTTATATCCACGATCAATAGGTTTTTTATTTACATCAAAGAACTCTTTGGAATTATCCACGAAATGAAGATTCTGTAGAATATCTTGAAACCTACTACGAGTCATAATATTCTGAATACCGCGGTTTCCTACAAATATGTTTGTTGACCAGTAATCTACAATGGATGGTAACTTGTTGATTGACATAACATAATTAATACCGAGAAACGCCTTCATTTCTTCACCTGTGATTGTGAATGTACGGCCCTTTTGTTCAGAATATCGTATTGACTCATTGGTAAGTAGGTCTATGAGTTCTGGAAGGTTTGTGGTTTTCTCGAATACCTGAAGAGGTGATGGAAGTACGTTGGATGAACTTGTGCTAGGGCCAGAGGAAGTGTCCGAGGATGAATCGGAGTCAGAACTTTGTTCATTGCCAGTTATGATATCAGAGGAGCAGGTAGGCCTAGGCCTACCCGTATCAAAATTTAGGAGAACTTTACCTGATAATTTACATTCATATGGGGGGTTTGACTTAATTTTGTTAGTCCATTTGATGAAATCTGTGGGTTTAACACCTCCTATAATGCTGGTAATAGTAGCGTTAGCACTGGTACTGGTGGTAGTTGGAATTTGAATAGTTCCGGTAGTTGGAATTTGAATACCGGTAGTGGAACTACCGGTAATTGGAATTTGACCAGTACCGGTAGTGGAAGTGGAAGTACCGGTAGTCGGAATTTGTATACCGGTACTGGTAGTAGGCCTACTGGAAGTAGGAATAGTACAACCAGGTATAGATATCGGAATTGTGGATTTAAGTGCATCAGGAACTCCAATATATATATTCGCATCAGCAACTCCAATAGGACCGCCCTGAGTTGAGACAGACCCTACCTCCAAGTTCAGGCCTATTGGTACATCTTCATCATTAAAGTTTTCCCCTGTAAAAAATTCGGTATCAGAATCATTCATCAAATTATCTATATCACTGCCGGCATCTGAATCCACTGAGTTTAAAAGTGCATAGACTTCTTGACTTGTTGGATTGGATAACTCAAATACTTTCTTTCTACCAATATCCATCACTAAAACTTGTAGCAAGACCAAAACGGAAAGTGGTAGGCCTATTATCAACTTCATCAGCAGATCAGTTCAGTTCAACAGTTCTACCGGAACTGATATAGTCTAAAAATGATAATATGGTCTATCATACTAACACTGTAACATGTACTAGGCTATCGTACTAGGCTAGGCTAGGGCCAGTCTGCCAGTGCAGTGGCAGTGCTGTAGTTGGCAGTGGACACTGGTCTTGTGGTTATCGTTCATATGCGTACCTCTGGCAAAAGAAGCAGGTTACAGTGGTGGTGTTTTCTAACCAAAACAATAAACTAATCTCCATTACTTAATTAACGGAAGGGAGCAGGTTACAGTGGTGGGCTTTTCTAACCAAAACAATAAACAATAATATCTCAATAACATAGGGTATTTCATACTTATAGTCTTATTTTTGCAATACGAAAATACCAGAGGTACGCATATGAACTATAACTGGTCTTGTAGTAGTATCATAATCATGGACTGATAGCGCTATTACACTATTACTGTATTAGGCCTATGCCATAGGCACCCGGCTGTGGACCTGCCTACCTACACAACTAGGCTCAGCAGTCAGCATATGTGTCAACTGAACGGTTAAATTTGTATTGTAACTATGAACTTGCAGGCCTACTTTACCTAGGCCTATACTGCAAACCGGTACTGGCAACTGGCAGGCTAACAATACAGCAATATGAAGACTACCAGTAAGCATCAGTCAGACAGTTGCTGAATTGTCCATTGGCCTAGCATGTAACACTACAGCACTATACACTATACCAGTCAACAGTATACAGTACACAGTATACTGATGTAATGCTGTAATGTACAGACTGACAGACAGCTGCAGTTGGCAGTACCACTATACAGCTATAAGTCTACCAACAAGTAGTATACTGCTGTACTGCTGTACTTTCCATAGTAGTTAGGCCGTCCAGCCAGATTACAAAAATTGTCCTTAGCTACCAGAGGGACTAATCGGTACCAACATGAAAAATATGTCTGCAATCTAGGAAAATCGTCATATTATGGCTCACAACTTATTATATTGATTGATAAATTATTGATTTAACCAATTTACCATGATTTGTGGCAGTAAACAGTGTTTATATGTTATTTTAACTAAGATAGAAAGTTATTGTCACTACCTGTCAATCATTCAATATAAAAAGCAATTATTTTGTCATTAAATTTATGTTTCATTACAAGATACACTACTTTTTAGTAAAATGGAATGTATTTCTACATGATGATAGACTTCATAACATGTTTTTTACAAAATTAGGGGATAATACTGGCTATTTAAAATCTGGGCCTTAGGAGTCCCGTGGGAGTTAAAGGGTTAAAGGAGCCAATGAGCGGCAAGAAATCACAAGCCATAAAAGAAAAATAATTGCACAGCGGTAATTTAAATATAAATTGCATTAAACACTGCTGTGAACAAAAAATATAAATGTTGACAATATACTGTAAGTATAACAATCGATTTGCTTCAACATTAATAAATACTGAAATAATAATATTATAAAAAAATAATGTACTAATCATTACAGTACTGCAGTATTGTAGGCCCTATTAAATAGTTTTATTTTCTGCAGCGCTGGGTGCCAGAAATCCTGCACTGGCTCTGAGCAAAACCACGCTGGGTGTAAAAAAATTCCTGTGCCGGCTCTGCAAAACCATGCCGGGTGCAAATAATCCTGCGTCGGCTCTGTGCAAACCCATGCCCATGCAAGGGCCAAAAATCCTGCGCTAGCTCTGTGCAATGCAAAATGATGCGCCGGGCTGACTGATATAAAACATAAAAATCTGCCTGTTACATACTGTACAGTACCTGTCAGCCTGCAGTTTATTATTTTATCTATACTGCAGCTGCATATAGTATACTGTGTGTAATGAATGAAATATGTATGTATGTAATGAAACGTGAACCATGACCCCCCCCCCCCCCCCCCACCCCGTCTTGAGTTGATGGTACCTACAACAGACATGTATTCATTTAAATACTGCATGATATCGTATTCGAATTCAACAAACATGTTCCATAGTAAGTAATAATAATGAAAGTATGGGGAAGGATTTGGATATTTGAATATATTAAACTTTATATGGTTTTAATAATTATTATTTCTTGCATGTTAAACTAAATCATCAGGTACAGCTTGCCATTAATGAATATTACAGTATGGTCTGATGGTATTGGCATTTGTTTGTAAAGTAAGCCAATGGGAATATCTGGGAGTACAGACTCAGGCACTTTTACTTCTATAAAGTTATCAGGCAATACCCTGTCATTATTGAGGAGCTTTTCAAAGTGGGCCTTCCAACCATTGAGGCGATTGGCTGGTGATTCAGCCTTAACCTTGGTGGTTGGACTAGACTAAATGTGAACAAAGATAGACCTTGACATATTAGAAAACGTGAAAATATCACGTTTGAAGTCGTTCCTTTTTTCACAGTAATGGTATATACTTTTGATTTTTATACTAGAAGATGACCACCGCAAAGGGCTACAAAATTATATTTACATTGCCATGGTTATAGTGAAGTTCAAATTTGCTAGAGCGTATTTTAAGTTGATGTAGCCTACCTTATCTAATCCCTACACCCTATCCTACCTCCCTACACCTACAATACCCTACCAGTATACATTTAGAAAAGGAAGCAATAGAGTATATATGACAATATTTAATCAATACTGATATGAGTATCCTTAATATCTTATGGCGATGATCCACAAATTCGCAATCAATTAGTTAGATTTACATTAGTTAGAGTTACAATTAGTCAGTTATCATATTTCCAGCCAAAATAGATTATTCATATTAATGAATCTACAAAACTGAAATAAATTTAAGACCATATAATTGTTCATTTGTAATTTTATATCTATTCAAAAAGGCAAATATACACACAAAAAGCAATTGAACCATAAGAAAGTTTTATTTAATATGATCTGTATAATCAAAAAATAATGTTACCAAGCAGAGAAGCGTATAATAGAAGCAGCTTCTAGCGTGAACATTACAACGCCCACGCTTTATATCAACAAAATTATTTGGTATCAACATAGACACAATTTTGCGCTTTTCTTTGTTTGTTATTTTCTTGGTTCAATAATATTTATAATTTTATTAAATTTTTTGTGACATATAGTGTCTCAGCTTTAGTAATCAGAGGAATCAATTACCGTTGTTTAATTTTGGTGTTTTTTGTTGTTTAAAATGTTTAAAAATGTGTCAGCGTTGTATGATTAATTTTGTGATTACTTAAAGTAATTGTATTGTATTTGGTGGGAAGGAACCATTATAGTCCAGGTATAAGCGGAACCATTCAAGGAGTAGGCTATATAGTTTGGGCCTGAAGTTTACCACCAATGGTTGGTTGTTTTGTGTGCAAATGGAAAACCAGGATACTCCACAAAGGCCTTTCTAATTATTAACTTAACACAAATGACAATTGTACAATAATAAAAAATTGTGTCACGAACAAGTTTGAACATGCCATTGACATGCATGCCTTGATGCCTAAGTAAATTGTTGTCAGTCCAGGGGGCCCTTTTCCTGTTTCGAGGGTATACAGGAACTGTTTCTTCAGCTGCTAACTTAACTGCTTCTGTAAAGGCAGTATAGCCCTCACAGTGATCTGCTGCCTCAGAGGCAAGAGCCTCATACCTGTTGCTCAGCTGTAGTGTGAAGCTGGATCTCACACTTGGCTGTTGCAACAGAGAGGAGCAGTCATGCCACGGCAAGGCAGATTTCGTTGTTCTGCTAGCACGCAGAAGTCTTACCTTGGCCACAATAAGGCGGTGATCACTGGAGAAGGGTCGAAGTGTAACTGCATTACAGTCTTGTATAGAGCTCCTGTATTTCCTACGAAACAGAATATGGTCTATCTGGGACTTGTGACCACTGGGTCCACTATGAGTCCATAGCTTTCCAGTTCGCTTCTTGAACTGGGTTCCAGCCGAAAACAATCCATTTCCAGAGATAAAATCTTGAAGATGGACAGAATTTCGGTTAACACTATTGCTATAGACCCAGGGCGATGTAGGTGATTGATGCAGACTTGCATTAAAGTCTCCCAGGAATGTTAAGAATGCATGCTGATCCACTCCATCAGTAGCTGCTTGTAGATTGTGGTAGAAATTTTCCACCTCCTCTACAGGGGCAACACTAGTTGGAGAGTAGCACACAATCAGAACCACCTTAGGAAACTTCTTAGCCAGTCTTCCAGAACATGAGAAGTGGCAACGGATGATGCGGTTAGAGATTTGGTCTATTTTGTCCAATGCTGTATGTGCAGTTGGATTCATCAATAGACCAATTCCACCATTGCCACTATCATCTGCTGACACGAGGGCGAGTCGCCAACCGCCCCCCATGTCCTTAATCAGAACCTCATCAGTCTGTCCAGTCTGCATTCGGTGCTCTTGAACACCCACTGCGCTAAGAGAAAGCTTATCTGCCAAGGCAGTCAGCTCACCTTGTCGCATTGGGGACCCGAGTGTTAGGGTGTTTACTGAGGCTAGTCTTGTGACTTGCCTCAGATTCACCAATGGCTTTGTTGGTCGGGGTGGAACATGAGAGTAGCCTTCAACTCCAGAATCCCTCTCCCTCCCCATCACAATCTGGCCTTCCTGGTGACCCAGGGTTTGGGCCAGAAAGGTCATCAGGAAAGGGACTCAAAGAATTGTTGGCTGCTCTCTCTCCAGTAGGGGGGCGAGACAGGCAGCCGGTCAGGAGTTAACTGACGCCTGTGAGGCCGATTGTGTCCGGTAATTCCACTGGCCTCTAGTGGCCGGACCTCCGCATTGCTAATGTAATCCATAGTGGGGGTTGGGGGGTGCTTTTTTGCCGAGTCAGCTCTCGGGGCAAATACCACCCTGGTTTGCCATTCCACAGGGTGGGTGTCGCAATGGAGTCAGATATGAGGCCCATCACCCATATCTACTCTGGCGCACATGACCCACCATTGGCTGTTGCAGCTCATCTGCTGGGTCATGCCCTGTACCCTTGCTGCCAGGTGCAGGTCGCAGTGAAGTGCTCTCAGAGTGGACATGAGAACACTCTACTCCTGACCAGCCATTGGTAGGTCACCATCTGCCTGGTCAGGCCATATACCCCTGCAGCCAAGTATATGGGTCCTTAATCCAGGACCAAGTGCGTCCTTATCCCAGAACGAAGGGGGTCCTAGTTACAGGACCAGATTTGCCCTAGTAAGAGGGTCTATGCAGCTACAGGTGGCACCTCCTTTATGCTACATGGAGGTGGCAAGTTTTCTTGATCAATGACCTAGAATACCTGACCTGACCAAAGGTAAAGGAGCAGTGTAATGTAACTAGTCCTAACCCAGTAACCGCGAACCAAAGAATATAATCAGATTATTTGACGGTTTGTTTGATATTTTGGAGGGTTATTTAATTTTATGGCATGGTTGCTATGTCAAAATGTTTGAAAAATTTTTATATTTAGCAATAGCAATTTAGCAATTCAAGGTTGGAAATATTTGCTAGAATAACATTTAAATAACATACCAAAATTACACTATTTAGACTGTAAAAGCACTAAGCTAGCAACAAACGTTTTTGAGCATAAACCAAGCAATCACCAAATGTTTTTACTTCTGATGTGGTTTGCAGGGATATCAGTCCACATCCCCCATAACAATCTTGTGCTTGGTCCCTCAAGCATATAGTCCACACGGATGTTTAGTCTATCACCTCTTGATATTATTGCGAGAATGCAAGTTGTAATAATGGCCACCATTTCATTCGGATGTACACCTGCATGTGCGTGTTCATTATCGCAGGGATGATCACCAACTGGTGTCGAGTCCATTAATTGCAGTCTATTTTGGAACCTTGTTCTAGGTTTATCAGAAGTACCGGTACCACCTCCCAGGAATGGAGATACACCTGCATGCACCTTCTTGGGGCAAGGTTTTAACTGAGCCACATTAACTGTAAATGGTCTGTCATTCCAGTACTTGATTAAGTCTGTATAACAGATTGTTTCCCAATTCGTGTCTTTATCACTCGTTGCTCTCTTATAACAATATCAATAAGTATCATATGTCATATGTGCTGTATCAATTAGTATCATATGTCATATGTGCTGTATCAATAAGTATTGCTCTTGTAAATTATCCTTTATTTTATCAGGTGGCGGCAAATCATGTCTTTACAACTTCCACGTAATTATCTTCTAGGTTAGGTCTACCATCCCTAACGAATTCATTAACATCCACTCTGTATTCCAAAATTTATCTATCTATGAATGTTGAAGATATTCTGTTGTAACCACCTTTTGCATTTATGGTCCGATACGAATTCACTTGGTTCTCTAATTACATGGGATGATATCTTTGCTATAGATAATACATCTGGCCATGCGAACAAGTATCTTGCATTATCGTCACCTGTAATGTATTTAAAACTTTTTTAAATATAAAGATTAATTAAAATATAACATCAAACAAAAAAAATAAAAAAAAAGACTGCAGACACTACAGATGTGTCTCTGTCTATATGACAGTGATTTCTAACAAACTATTAATTTAGTGTTTATTTATTTAAGAGCTTGACACAGTGAGTAAAGGAAAGTAAGAGTAAGGGTGTGTTCATAAAGTATTTCACTTTTAGGGGGGGGGGGGGGGGGGTTGGGAAAATTTGCGTGACATACTTTATACTACTACTACGACTAGGATCGGCATGCTGCATTGCAGCTGCATTTTAATGTATGCTGTGCCGGCTTATCGACAAAATTACGCCGCCACAACTCCCTATCACCTATGACATTTGCTAGATCATCCTCATCTTCAAGGCCATTGTCCTTTAAGATGCGTCTCAAGAAATTCATGGGCTATCCAGCATGGATTGACATACTTTATGAACACCCCCGGATATCAATAATAAGTTGTATTATCGTTACATAGCTGTAAAGCATACACCACAATTTAATAAAAATTGTTTGATAATGAAAAATTTAAGTACTAGTTATATTTTGGAAAAAAAAAATTTCAATACGATATATTGGCTGATAACATACTGGTATTAACTGTGACTTGTAGACTCTCCCATTAATTTTGCAGATAGGGTGGGAAACTGGACGCAATAAAAATTCATCCCTCTCCAGGGGAAATTGGACGCAAATAACAGATGATTACTCTCAAAAATAAAACTGTAACATGTTTTATTGTATTTAGTTTATTGTTTTGGTTAAAAAAAACGTGCCACTGTAACCTGCTCCTTTCCCTAAAATGAGAATTTAACATTGAGGCGGGGTATTAATTTGCCAAGGCGGGTTTTGCGTCCAGTTTTCCCCCCTGTTTCTAATTTTGTAATAGCTTCTTTTTCGATGTTTGTAACATAATATTCTAAACAAATATTTATACTCTAAAAATATAAATAAATGCCCTATACAACATATTTTTTTTATTATTTTTTATTTTATATTTTTTTAACTTTACATGTTACAAAAATTAATTGCGCACCACCTACACTTTATCACAATCTATTGATAAATTAGCTATTTAATTCGAATTGAATTAATTGTAAATATATCATATATCGTCGAAAAGGGTCTATAAAACAGATGCCACCTATCTATAAAGTGATATCAGATTCTTAGTAGTAACACGGCGTGCACCATGAAATGACCTCAGATATATTTATCCTCACAAATAATTGCAAATGTTTGTAAAATAAGTACTTGATATAAATAAACTAACGGCCACCATCTCCTTTAGATAAATATTTCGAACATTCAGCATATAAAATATAATATCCATTCTGACACTCATGTTCGCGCTTTTAGACCTTTAGCAGTTTAACCTGCCAATTTTAGTTGTTTTCTTGTTTATAAATCGACTTTAGCCTATATCAATTATTTAGTGTACTGAAATTACATCAGCCGAAGCCAGTCTGTGCGCGACCATTCACCCACAGTTAAGGGAGACTGGATTCGGATGCTTTGATAGTGATTGAAGTGTAGACCTACTGTATTATTCGATTGATCGTTAATATATAATCTCTGACAATATATTTACTTTCGGGGAAATATTAACAGTTCCTTTAGGACGTGGCGCTTTAAGTATAAAAAACAGAGTTATGACTTATACTAATCACAACTAGATGGCCAAAGAGTTTCGTAAAACGCGCATTCTTTAGGAGATGCTTTATTAACCTTCACACTACTTCACACTACTTCGCACTGATCTGCCGACTGTCACTGAATTTGATCATATATAAGGAGGATCGCAACTGACACATGTAGGGATTATGAAATAGCATTTAATTCACACAAAAACCACTATAATGTAAGTCGCAGTTGCTACCGGTAAACCTGTTCCTCTCACCTTCAGTAATCAAGAAGATTGGGGGTTTTATGATTATTCATCGGTATTCTCCAAATATATCAGCAATATACACCAACATAACAACAATTAATAACAGAAGTAAAATAATGCGGTGAACAGTCAGTATGTGTTACTTATGCAGTGTTCCATGTGCAGCAATGTTGATTGCGGTGTGATGTGTTAATAGTTTTACGTTCTTGTAATCAAAGCCATCAGATGTTTAGGCCAAAGTCTGAAACCTCCAAAATCAGAAGTACAGAAGATTTCCAAGCCGGTTCTTAGGCTCAGAAAGGTAAACAAAGACCGTAATGCATTGCGCGGTTTTCCATAGGCCCCTGTTCAACATAAAGTGAAAATCGCTCTGATTGGCTGAGCAGAACAAAGAGGTTCCACGTCTACAGGAAATCAGCTGACAGATTTCGTCATCTGAGCTCCAATCTTTTAGAGTATTATTGTGCGCATTGCGGCAAAAATGACTTGTTATGTCCGCTAAAGCACCTACACTGCACATTGCGGGGAAAAATGACTTGTTATGTCCGCAAAAGCTTTTACACCGCTCCCAGAAAATGGGATTTAATTCTATAAAATATAAAAAATCACAGTTTCTAAAATATAAAAATACTCTAAACAATTAGTCCTTCTTACGTGAACGGCGTTTACGAAGTTTTTTGAAGCTAGCAAGAGTCCTTTTCTCTTTGGGGTGAGCCACTTTACTAGGAGGGCTATAACTCCTGGGTGAGGGGTGCAATACAATTGCATCGGAAGGTTTAGGGTTACGGTCGGTATATCCGCCAGTCGAGGTACCCGGTTGATCGATATCAACCTCAGTGGGAGGCGGTTGAACAACCTTTAGAGCGCGTTTCAAGACAGCAGCTCTTACTGGTCCCTGACGGGTCATTTGCACGAGAGCGGTAGGCGGACTGTGAGTAGTGAGAAATTTCCTCGGTTTGATGGTTCTTTCTAACTCACGTTCTCGGGCTCTATATTCATAGGGTCGTCTATGAACTTCCTGCAGTTCTGGATGCGAGTTTATGAACAAGTCACCATGGGATTTATCAATGGTAGAAACTTTAAACTGTATGTAGGATCTTCCGGTTTCACCATATAATATTGAGTTAAATTGACATAATAAGGGTGGTCTTTAATCCCATAAAATGAGTTCGGTAAAGGTCTAGCGCGTAGGTGGACCTCGTGTACCCCACATCGACCATCCCACTACAGACAAACCACATTCTCTGCTCTATTGATTCTTCCTGCAATACTTTTTCTCTGCATTCTTCAAGGCTGGAACACTGAAATTACCAAGAGGTAAAGCCAGCAGAGAAGGATTAATAAAAAGTTTTGATAGATTGAAAGAGAATAGCCCGTCCTCGGCTTCTGGAAATCCTGGAATTTCTGGATTGATAAACATTCCAGCACACCAGTTGGCTGAACGCCTGCTCTTATAATAACACACACATACTGCCTCCTTGGTGCTGGCATGTTTATCGCACAGCAGCCCACTACACCTCTCCCTTACAACACACACCCCGGAGATACTGACTTTTACACCCTTGTAGCTAAACATATGAGTGTCACTATCGCCAGGGTATTGGTTGTAGGGTACGTAGGGAACTTCGTACGCTGGGCCAGGGGTTAGTTTTATAGGGGATCCAGTATGTATAATGGGATTAGACGAGTCGTTGCTCATATATTTACAGTTGAAATATGCAATCCATAATCCACAATATACAATCCACGATCGTGTATCATGGACTTCCTTTGTTCGTAATTTCAATTTATCCTGATTTTACCTTTAAAACCTATGCAAATGGAGTTGAGGTTATAATTCTCAGTTTATCTAAGAATAAGAATTCTCAGTTTATCTAAGAATAGAGTTTTTAATCTCAAAAAAAAACATATTTTGGATGAAGCCGTTCGTCAGTTGACTACGCTTAGTAAGACACCAGGACATAAAGAGGAGATCATAATGCGAAACATGGAGCTCTTGGGATGTTGTCAAATTGGAAGGCGCAATTATTATATGATGGCGGGCCTTTGATCTAGAACTCGATACATGATTATCTTGTTGCCATTATCTCGTCATGATATTGACGTCACACCTCTTCTTTGTTCTTTCTCTAACATATGAACACTTTCCATTGTCATATTTAATCATCTGCCTCTATAAAAAGCTATCATGATGGCCACGGTTCACTCTAGAAACATTTCCATATAACTTTTTATCCTTTTCTGTCATCTAATTACAATGTTTTCTTACATATAAGAATATATTTACTTTTTGTATTAACTTCGCCAAACCCTTCAGCTAATTTGCCATGAAATACCGAATCTTCAACAAACTGAAATGTATACTCTTCATTCCAACGAAATGAAGCATTCATTACTGACCTACATCTTTTTGTGTTAAAATTCAATTGTATATCACATTGCAGTAAGAAGTTACCATGTTCAGTAGGCAAACTCTCACCTCTACCATTATTGTAAGATTTACAAATAACGAATATATCCTTGCCTGGAATGTGATTCATCATTTCAACATTATCAACCATATCAACTGTAGGAACAAGATCACAAATACCTCCTGCAACCTGATCTGCGACCATATCACCTAAATGTAAGTGGCCTAAAACCACACTAATTTTCTCCAGGCAATCAGTAACATTCGTATTAGACCTTGGAATTGGAACCCTTGTGTTATTATTGACAACACGCTGCAGATAATTTAGAACTGACTGTTGAGTGACGGTTTTCGGTTCAATATTCAACAATGTGTGATACAACACATGGCAATACATTATACAAACTGACAATGACTGCAATCATAAACCTGGTGCTAAATTATCTACTTTATGAATAACCCAAGGTCTCATTCCAGTACTTGATTAAGTCTGTATACAAGGCATTTCTTTTCTTGATATTTCCCTAACAGATTGTTTCCCAATTCGTGTCTTTATCACTCGTTGCTCTCTTATAACAATATCAATATGTGTTCAATTTTAAACGTTAATAACTCGGCCAATCTTCGGGTGATTCTCACCGAAAGTGGCCAAATAGAACTGAAATATTCCTGAAATTTCAACTCGATTGAAACCATACCAAACTATATATATTCTGAAAGCATTTTGAAGGAGAATTCAATGGTGATAATCTCCGAGATGTTAGATAAAATCTTAAAAAAATAATCAAGGTAAAGTATGTGCCCCGCCTGTAATGGTTTGTCCCTCCATGTAATACGAATTTTTAGGCTGTAAATTGCCCCTGTAATGCGATGTGCCAGCCCTGTAACAATATATTCATATATTTCTATTGGTAGGCCTACCGTGTAATGCGATGTCCCCACATTGTAACAATATAATAGTCATGTACGTATGTATTTAGTTAATTTTCCATACATAACTTTTTAGTAAGTTTTCCGAGAAAGATAAGTTTTGTCAAAATTGTGTATTATTTTTTAAAATTAATATAATCGACCACAGAAAAGAAACCAAAAACAGACAATTCCAAACTATTCGTAAGTTGCACAATAGCCTAGAAACAAAATTAGTTCGGACAGAGTGAATTCGAAATTCAATAAACTTCGAAATTATATAAAGTTTTCATTCAGACAAAAATTAGAGAGAATCAATTGAGGGGTAAAGTTCAGCATCCGACATATCAAACCCTGTAAAATCTAAAATCGCGAAGTCTTTCACTGCACTTGAATGCTTCGTACATAATAGTTCGCATGGTGGAAGACAAGACAATTGCTTCATGTATAATACTCCATCTAAGAAAAGCAACTCATGTGCCTTACCAATACCTGGGATCGGTTGTGGGACAGGTGTTAGTAAAGATTGAGCTTCATCGATCTCTGCTGTTGTATAGGTAATAAATTTTATTGTTGATCCTTCTCTTAACAACTGGACAATTGTATTGACATCGTGAGTAGGAGCTGTAACGTCCATGCCAATGACAGCGTCAAAGGTTCTTTTAATAGCACCGCCGATACCGTCAACTGGCCCTTTACTATGTCCTGCCTCAGTATAGATCCATTTAAAACTATCAAGATTTTTCTCCCTTGCGTATTTGTTAAACAAATGAACGATAAAGCGGTTGCGATATTGACTGCTTGGTGAATCTGAAATTATGACTAAATGGTGTATGTAATCTGTAACTACAACCTCTAAGACCTTGAGTACGTTTGAATATACTACGGCTGCCTGTATATACTGCTGCTGCAAATACTGCTTCTTTCGTGTTTCCATTTTGTAAATTTAACGGACCAAAATTAGTCTATGTTAGTAGAATGGTACGGTGTAAGTTAATTAAAACAGAAAAGTTAAGTCCTGAAATTAAATGACCAAATACAGATGCTTTTCAAATTTCCCACCAATTATTGTGCCATAGAATCAATACTATATTTGGCATTACTGAGAAGGGACAGTCCCTCACTGTAATGGTATCTCGCACACGTAATTTGTGGGACAATTACAGGGCCATTACATGGAGGGATATATTGATCTTGATATTGAATGTGTAGGGAGCACACTTTAATATTGAAGTTGGAAGTAACAATGGCTGTAATGCCCATGTTTTAATCTACTATAATAACTTTACTTTGTTAATTCAAAATGTTACATGCAAATTTATATGCAGAATTAGTAATGGAAAACATGGGACAAAACATCTTGAACATACCGGGTTTGTCACATATAGATGTTAAAATCTCGGCAACTACCGGATCGTTTTCAATAAGGTTTTTTTTATTGTGTTATGTAATAATTGAGGCTGGATTTGCGCATCATCATACCGACTGATAACTTCTTATAGCTTCTTTCGAACCTCTATTGAACATTTGGGACATTACAGGGGTCATATTGAAATTTAATAATATTTTATGCTGTTACTGGAACGGAAGTATTTGTATCCTACAAAAACTGATCTGAGAATGTAGGAAAATTTTCAAGCTTCCGAATGATATATAGTTTGTACACCAAGGACCATAATGGGGTCATTCTACTGCTCTCTAAAAGTTATGCAAATTCTTTAAAAAAAGTGTTAAAAATGCTATTTTTTTTGACAGAGAAATATGGTAATATGCAGGGATTTTTCAACCCTGAAAACATGATGAGCAGAATTTTCAGGCCAAGTTTCATATATAAAACATTTTACCATTTAAAAATTCAACAATCTAAACAGAAATTACGTTCCGGACAATTTCTAAGTCGGTTTTGGCCACTTTTGTTGAGAATGGCCCTTAAATGAAATCTATCCAAACTTGGTACACATGTTGTTTGGCAAAAGTTTATAAATATTCCAAGTTGAATTTTCGTGTGGCCTTCGAGAAGCTAAGATAATAGCAGTTAATTACTTAATTAAATTGATTATGGTAAAAACACCATTTTCAACCTGCCTGTTAAAGGAAATTAATTATTTTACAGTATAAGACTTCAATAATTATACTTAAAAATTATACAGATGTAATCCACATACCCCATTCTATTATAGTTTTTAATTAGTTCAAGTGATATGCTTTAATAATTGTGTCTTTAATTGATCTAAAGTAATTAAAACGGCATAAAAAATTGATTCTCATTAAATGCTGCTCATTTATTGGTTAACATCCAAGTTGGCTCGGTGCTGGTACATAGAATGGGAAGGATGTGTGTGTAGAACAGCCAGTTGCCCTTCAATGGGAATGCGATTGTAAGTAACCACATGTGTACAGGCAGGTAGACAGATTGGCCATAGCTAGCTAACGAGATGGAAATCTGAATTCCCTACTATTCAGTCTATTATCATGTTATTGCTTGTTAGACAGATCTCATTTAATAAATGTCAGTCAATAACATTTTACCACTGCAGAAGGCTTATAACTATACTTGTTTTTTTTCCTCATAAATATTAGGCTTATTATTTTTTGATGGGATTTCTTTGTAGTTGAATTGTCTAAGTTTTTACACTGAGGCATTAACAGAGGGTACTGGTATTAAATTAATTATTTGAATATCATTACTGCATCGACTGCATTTAGTACTGCGTTCTGCGTTGATTATATTCCTATATACCATACCTGGCTTCGCATATTGAATGCATCAATAGTTATAAAGATTGTCAGTCTGCGTTTAGGAAATATATTTAAATACAAAACAGGATGAGCGCAACGACGCTTATAATAATTAAGACGAGTACGGAGTTGAATATATTCCTATAAACCATTCCTGGTTTCGCATATTGCACGTATCGATAGTTATGAAGATTGTCAGTCTGTGTTTAGGAAATATATTTAAATACAAAACAGGACGAGCGCAACGACGCTTATGATAATTAAGACGAGTATGGCGTTGATTATATTCCTATACACCACCTGGCTTTGCATATTGAACGTGCGATTGGAAATAAGTTCGTTCTACCCTTCCGTGGGTGGTAGATGTCGCGTTATGTATTGATGGTTGGGAAGGGGGGGGGGGGGGATTAAAAGGGGTGAACACGTACTGTCCCCCTTTCTTTGATTGATTGGTGGTGTGGGTAAATTTCTCAAAACCTGATTTTGTGATACAGTCGCTCAATTTTAATTTGTATCTCATAACTGGGCCTCGTGCTGCGCGAAGGCCCCACGAACGTGTAGGCTACCGTTTCTTATCTCATTATGCACAATATAATTACCAGGATATACATTCACATACTCGAACCTAAAAATGTACATTACTTCATCCAATTATACCTATTTTTATGTAATTTACAGCAGCTATGCATACCATTACTTAATAAACAATCATATAGACTACAGATCAAACAAATCCACTATCTCAATTAACCAAAGATTAGAGATTTGTAGAGATTGGGGATTTGACAGATGCAGATACTAACCACTAATGCAGTGATTTACTCGGTTTAGTCGCTACTAATTAAATGGTTGTATTATAAAATTCTGTCAATTTATGAAGAAATAGATCAAGTCTATAGAGTAGGAAGTGTTGAATCACACAAATTAAGTGTTGAATACGTATCAAATTATCGCAATACGTATCAGTTTCGAAAGAAAACAAAACAATAAACCGGTCTATATAAAGCTCAACAAGGAAACTCCAGTTGGTGAGGAATCCCTGCTAATATTATCAACCTTTAACCCGCCTATACCCGGTTTTGTTTTGCCACACACCCGCTTTGGGTCAATTTGACCCATACCTACAAAAAACGACCTTGTATGGGAAATAATCAATTTCCACACTGCCAATATAATTATAGGGTTAAAATATACCAATAATAAATATATATTATATATATATATATATTATATAGATTATAAATTTAGCAAGTCAAAGCCGTTGGGGTGTGGGATCCGGTTACAAAAATTAAATATATTATAAATATAATTGTAAGGAAACCAAGATCAACCACGTTAAATAAAAATTATAAGAAATTACACAAGCTTTCGAAATAATATAATATTTCTTTTTCAAGTGATTTAAATAATTAAATAAATAAATAGCTAATTCATTACAGTTTCCATGAAAATTAAGCGTCTACAGTACATTACTCTACATAATGAGTTCTCTAATCTGGATTAAATACGTCTAAGCCGAAATTATAGCAAACCGCTTCATTTATAGTGTTGAGACCAAATGGCTTGATTGTTCTTAAGGTGCACTGCCAGTATCCTTCCCTTGTACGGATCTCCCGTCGCTGATCTTTCTTTCCCCTGCCTTTGTAATGGACCTTTTCAATGGGTGTTATTTCGAAATGCGAAAAATCATGGTTTTCATTTTTACAAAAATGTTTCTCTATAGTCGTTTGTGGCTTATGATTCTTTATATTACACTTATATTGTGATAGCCTTGGTTTAAATGTTTCTGTTGATCCGATTCCTTGTAAGTTACATATTTTACATTTTGCTAAATATATTATATCTTTGTCATCACAGGTAAGGTGGTGTTTAATTTCATATTTAGTTTTCAAACGGGTCGAGGTTAATCCGAATTGTTTTGTTGGTTTTATCGCTTCACATGGTATACATTTCTGTCTTGTACATTTTTTAGATCCAGCATGTGTTGTATTTGCCTGGTTCTTCTGCTTTGATGTTAAACTGGATGGAGCTAAAATTCCCTTTAGCGTAGGGGCCCTACGGTTAATATTTACTATTTTATAAGAGTCAAAGAGTTGCTTGGTCCTGATGTCTGTTCCTAGAATAGGTGTATGTTTGTCTACTATCTTTTGTATTGATCCTAATATAGGTTCAGTGTTACTAACATAAAATATGGTATATTTACTTTTATTTCGTTTTTTATCATTTTGTAGAGATTCTAACTGTGTCTGAATAGCTGCCGCTGCAAATTGTGTAGTAACATCAGCCATTCTCCAACCCCTAGCAATGAATGCTGCTCCATATTCATCAAGTGCTTGCATTAAATCCTCCATTCGTGAATTCACAGTGGGGCTTAACTTGGTTTTTGGCAAAGGTTTTGGTTTTTGGACCCCGTTCATGAAAATAAGATTTTTGAGCTTAGTTGGTCCCCTAATGTAAAAATTGACAAAAATTAAAATATTTCATGGGTGGCTTTTTATATTAATACCATTTAAGTAATTATTTAATAGTAATCATATTACTAAATTTCAACAATTACTCCCCCAAACATATTGACAGGTTTATTTTGCTCCATTGGTGTCACATTGTACAAAAAATAAAAAAATTTCAAATTTCATGGGTGGCTTTTAATATAATGCTATTTAATTATTTATTTAATACTAAATATTATTTATTACCTTTAACAAAGGATGTTACCCCATTCCTGAAAACAAGTTTTTTTGCTCTAATCATGTTTCGATGAATAAAATATAAAAAATTTTAAAGTTTCATGGGTGGCTTTTAATATAAATGCTATTTAATCCATTTATATATATTTAATTATTTATTTCATTAATAATTAATAATAATAATATTACATTTTAATTAAATTAATTTGCCGATAATATTGTATCAAATTGACCAAATCAAATTTATCGTCAGCTCTGAGTTTATTAAACTTTATTACTAAACGGGTTCAGAAAAAAAGAGTTAAAAGGTAAAAAGAGTTCAGGGTCCATCGAATAGGTCACCCGGAGAGGGACCGCCCGTCGCCATAACGTACGCCGCGTTGCCCACTAGAATGGCCACCTGAATCCGCTGTAGGAGGAAGCGGAGTGAGCGGGGTTCGTGGGTGAACGCGTGCATTCGGGAGCCAACCTCCCGGAGGAAGGCCGCAGTCTCTGGGCCGGGGCGGCCGAGGGTCTCAAAGCCCACAGGATGGAAAATGTGGAGGCCCCGCTGCTCCAGCTCGGCGTACGTCGCGCGTTTCCTCCGCTCTGCCTCCTCAGCTGTGCGCCCACCGGCGATGAGGGTCTGTTGGAGGTGGCTGGGGGCGAGGGGGTCGACTACCGTAGCGTCCCAAGTAAGGCTTCGTCCCCCGCTCCAAGGGGCGAGGCTCACCCCGTCCACTCGTTTCCCGTCGTTCCTGAAGAGACCCGGGGGTTCCAGGACTGATGGGATGTCGCAGCTGACCAGTGCCCGCCTCACCAAATTGTTTATCATGGTGTGACGGGGGTGCCGGCCCGCACTCCTCCGACAGGAGAGGCCGTGAAGGCCGTCTGCGGCGACTGGACTACCGCAATGGTCACAGGTGTGGGGTTCCACCACCTTGCACCCGAGCCGGGTGGTGATGGCGATCCGGAACTGGGTGTCAGTTAGTTTCAGCCCCAACGAGGCGCAGGGGAGGGCATCGAGCCAGCAGCCCGCTGTGGGGTCGTCGACCGAGTTCAGCCGCGCGAGGTTCAGTTGCGATGCTGCGCGACGGATGCTGGCGAGGGACTCCTCGTGTACCGGGGCCATCCATGCGCGCTGGACAGGCACGGCGGGCAGCGCCGAACCGGCTGGAAGGGAGGTGTTGTGCACTGCGTGTGCCAACTCTACTGCCGGGCTAGGGGGGACCTCTGCAGACGGATAGAGGCGGTTGGAGAGAGTAGCGCATGCAGCCGCGGAAGCCAAGAAGGCGGACGGTGCGAGCTGTGCTGCAGAACTCAGTCCAAGGCCGCCAACCCTTGCCGGGAGGCATGCCTGGGCCCAGGCCGAGTCATCAAAGTGGGTGTTGGCGACCTCCTGGAGTGTGCTACGCTGGACACGATCAAAGTCCTGTAGTAGGGCCGGAAACCGGAAGCAGGGTGCCGTCCGCAGGAAGTAGGTCAACCGCGGCATGGCAAATGAGTTCTTCAGGAGGAAGAACCCATGGTGGGCGTCGAGGAGCGGCAGGCGGCTAGCGAGAGTCGAGAGGTTTCCTACCTTGGAGGCGAGGCAGGACTCGATGGCGGAGTCTCCAATAGGCGCACCCAGCATCGTCAGCTCGTCCAACGGCGGGTACTGGATGCCAGCGCAAATGGTATCAAACTCCCGACGTATTTGGGCGCGTGACTCCTCCGTATCTGGCCCCAGGAAGAACACCTCACTCTTCCTGGGGTTTATCGTTAAACCGCACTTCCCCCCCTCCTCGATCAACCGCGCCAAGTCCCGCAGTACCACCTGGGAGTCGTCGGAGAGGTTCCCATCGTCCAGGTACCAGACGTTGAAGGCAGACTCCATTGTCTGGATGATGGGGTTAGCGGTGTCCCCGAAGAGACGAGGGCCGTCAGTGTCCCCCTGCTGAACACCCTCGTCGGAGAGGATGGTGTCGTCGCCATGCATGAGGAAGGTCGCTTCCCCATAGGCCGCGAGGGTGTAGTTGTATATGCCTGGGTACTGGTCATAGACAGCTTCCAGCATCGAATCCCGCCGAATGGTGTTGAATGCGTTGCTGAAGTCGACCTTCAGCAGCACGGTACCCGGCCGGTTCTCTTCTCCCACTAGTGCCCTAACTGCATGGGCGGCAGCTTCCGCTCCCAGCTTACAGCCGATTCCCAGCTGAACCATCCCATACGACTCCGACCGCTGCTCCGCCACCAGGTGTCCAACGTACTTGCCGCACAGGCGCCGGAGTGTGACCCCCACCGCTATGGGCCTGATGCCCCCGCCCACCTTAGAGAAGGCAAACAAGTTAGCCCCAAAGAAGATAGGCCGGATGACTACTGGTACCTCGCCTGCCACCGTCGTGTCGACGAACCTCGCGAGGGCTGCGAGGAAGCGCTCACCCGCTACGCCGCTGGTTGGTGCGACAAGATCCTTGTAGATCTGGGGCCGCACCCCATCGGGGCCACCGGCACTCCCGCAGGGGAAGGAGGCGATCATCTTCCGGAGGGTTGCTGGTGTAGATGGCCTCGCTGACGGCGCAACTGGCGGTGATGGGACTCGTCTATCAATGGGTTTGGACGGGTGCTTACTGCGGAGCATCTCCAACGTCTCAGGGGTATCGGGAGCGATGGAGTCCTTGGAGGAGGCCAAACGGATGGCCCCCTTCACGTCCCCGTCCTCGATCTTCTCGGCCACTGCCGAGGCGAGCCGGACGGATTCTTCTTCAAGCTTCTGGCGACGGGCCCCAGTGGGGCGACGCGGAGGTGTAGGGACCCCAGAACCCACTAGGGAGGTGGAACGGAAGTCCGAGATCAGGCGGTTAACCTGTGAGGCGAGGGATCTCTGATGCTTCTTCCCACCTCGCCTCGGTGCCGGGATGCAGCAGTGGCCCACAAGAAGAAGCCTGATCCAGCCGTGGACGTCCGACGGGTTCTCAAAAATCGCATTGAGGATATCCGATAGCAGGTCGGCTAAGTTAGCCCTCGACGCCTTGGGAACGTGCCTCAGCTGCCTGCATCGCCAGCCCCGCAACACCGCCAGGATTTCTTTATCTGAGAATACCCCATTCGGCGGCTGGATCATGGTAGGCTGAGGCGAGGCGGTGGGCTCCATCGGGGGAACATCAGAGCCTGGGCAGCGCGCGCCCACACGGCCGTGGATGCGCAGGGACCCGTTTGCCTTAGTGGAAAAAACCCTCGCACAGACGGGACAAGTGCCGCTACCTAAGGGGATTGGTTCACCCACTGGGTCCGTAGGGACAGACACACCGTCTACCGGGGCTTGGGGGGCAGACACACCGACTCGACCTGGGGACACTCGACCTGGGGACACTCGACCAGGGGACACTCGACCTGGGGACACCCGACAAGGGTACAACCCACTAGGGGACACCCGGCTTGGGGACACCCGACTTGGGGACACTCGGCCTGGGGACACTCGACCGGGGGACACCCGACCTGGGGACACCCGACAAGGGTACAACCCACTGGGGGACACCCGACTTGGGGACACCCGACTTGGGGACACTCGGCCTGGGGACACTCGACCGGGGAACACCCGACTTGGGAACACCCGACTTGGGGACACTCGACCTGGGGACACTCGACCAGGGGACACTCGAATTGGGGACACTCGGCCTGGGGACACTCGACCAGGGGACACTCGACTTGGGGACACTCGGCCTGGGGACACTCGGCCTGGGGACACTCGACCTGGGAACACTCGACCTGGGGACACCCGACGAGGGTACAACCCACTAGGGGACACCCGACTTGGAGACACCCGACATGGGGACACTCGGCCTGGGGACACTCGACCGGGGGACACCCGACTTGGGGACACCCGACTTGGGGACACTCGGCCTGGGGACACTCGACCGGGGAACACCCGACTTGGAGACACCCGACGTGGGGACACTCGGCCTGGGGACACTCGACCGGGGGACACCCGACTTGGGGACACTCGGCCTGGGGACACTCGACCTGGGGACCCTCGACCTGGGGACACTCGACCAGGAGACACCCTACTAGGGGACATACGGCTTGAGGACACCCGACTTGGGGACAGGGACACCCGACTAGGGGACATCCGACTTGGGGACACTCGACCTGGGGACACTCGACCTGGGGACACTCGACCAGGGGACACTCGACCAGGGGACACCCGACTTGGGGACACTCGACCAGGGGACACTCGACTTGGGGACACCCGACTAGGGGACGTCCGACTTGGGGACACCCAACTTGGGGGTACCCGACTTGGGGACATTCGACTAGGGGACACTCGACCAGGGGACACTCGACCTGGGGACACTCGACCAGGGGACACTCGACCAGGGGACACCCGACTTGGGGACACTCGACCAGGGGACACTCGACTTGGGAACACTCGACCTGGGGACACCCGACGAGGGTACAACCCACTAGGGGACACCCGACTTGGAGACACCCGACATGGGGACACTCGGCCTGGGGACACTCGACCGGGGGACACCCGACTTGGGGACACTCGGCCTGGGGACACTCGACCTGGGGACCCTCGACCTGGGGACACTCGACCAGGAGACACCCTACTAGGGGACATACGGCTTAAGGACACCCGACTTGGGGACAGGGACACCCGACTAGGGGACATCCGACTTGGGGACACTCGACCTGGGGACACTCGACCTGGGGACACTCGACCAGGGGACACTCGACTTGGGGACACCCGACTAGGGGACGTCCGACTTGGGGACACCCGACTTGGGGGTACCCGACTTGGGGACATTCGACTAGGGGACACTCGACCAGGGGACACTCGACCTGGGGACACTCGACCAGGGGACACTCGACCAGGGGACACCCGACTTGGGGACACTCGACCAGGGGACACTCGACCTGGGGACACCCGACGAGGGTACAACCCACTAGGGGACACCCGACTTGGAGACACCCGACATGGGGACACTCGGCCTGGGGACACTCGACCGGGGGACACCCGACTTGGGGACACTCGGCCTGGGGACACTCGACCTGGGGACCCTCGATCTGGGGACACTCGACCAGGAGACACCCTACTAGGGGACATACGGCTTGAGGACACCCGACTTGGGGACAGGGACACCCGACTAGGGGACATCCGACTTGGGGACACTCGACCTGGGGACACTCGACCTGGGGACACTCGACCAGGGGACACTCGACCAGGGGACACCCGACTTGGGGACACTCGACCAGGGGACACTCGACTTGGGGACACCCGACTAGGGGACGTCCGACTTGGGGACACCCAACTTGGGGGTACCCGACTTGGGGACATTCGACTAGGGGACACTCGACCAGGGGACACTCGTCCTGGGGACACCCCACCAGGGGACACCCGACTTGGGGACCCCCGACCAGGGAACACCCGACTTGGGGACACCCGCCTAAGGGACACTCGACCAGGGGACACTCGACCAGGGGACAAACGACATGGGGACACCCGACTAGGGAACACCCGACTTGGGGACACCCGACTAGGGGACACCCGACTAGGGGACACCTGACTTGGGGAGACCCGGCTAGGGGACATCCGAGTTTGGGACACCCGACTAGGGCACACCAAACTAGGGGAAATCCGACCAGCGAACATGGACAAACGAGATGGAGAAACAGTAGCGGGGCCAGGATTACAATACGAAGACGTTAGAGTGCGATCCAAATCGGAGTCATCGAAGCCCGGTGTTAAAGTTACATCCATCACGTCGTCGAGTTCATCCAGAGTTGAATTCACGCGCCCCTGCTCACCAACGACGGTCGTCTTCCACCTGGGTGAGTGCACGAGCAAGTAGTCCACGACGCCGTAACCCGAAGTTCGCCCGTCCCCCAGAGCTGGGGTACTCGGAGACGGCCCATTAACGCATGCATGTAGCGTGGACGGAATGCAGGAGGAACAGGATCTTTTCGCTTTGGAGCACTTGCACCCGCGGCAAGACCCGCTGCGGCAAGTGCAGCAGCACTGGGAAGGACCCATACGAGAATACTCGAGGTGAAACGCGGAACGAGTACGCGTCTCAACAGGAAATGCCGGCCGCCGGGGCCAGGTAGGTCAGAGAATCAACAAGTACGAGAAGCAGATAGCTGACTCGGGCTGGGTCGAGCAGTATTACCGGTCCAGTCAGTGGTGTACAATTAGGGTTGTAAATTAGGGTTTATATAATGCTATTTAATTATTTATTTAATACTAAATATTATTACCTTTAACTAAGGATGTTTGTTACCCCATCCCATACATGAAAACAAGTTTGTTTGGCTCCAAGCATGTCTTGATGAATAAAATATAAAAAATTAGAAAGTTTCATGGGTGGCTTTTAATATAAATACTATTTAATTATTTATTTAATACTAAATATTATTACCTTTAACAAAGGATGTTACCCCATTCCTGAAAACAAGTTTTTTTGCTCTAATCATGTTTCGATGAATAAAATATAAAAAATTAGAAAGTTTCATGGGTGGCTTTTAATATAAATGCTATTTAATTATTTATTTAATACTAAATATTATTACCTTTAACTAAGGATGTTTGTTACCCCATCCCATACATGAAAACAAGTTTGTTTGGCTCCAAGCATGTCTTGATGAATAAAATATAAAAAATTAGAAAGTTTCATGAGTGGCTTTTAATATAAATACTATTTAATTATTTATTTAATACTAAATATTATTACATTTAACAAAGGATGATTGGTACTCTTTCCCATACATGAAAACTAGTTTTTTTGGCTTCAAGCATGTCTTGATGAATAAAATATAAAAAATTAGAAAGTTTCCTGGGTGGCGTTTAATATTACAACTATTTTATTACTCAATTAATACTAAATATTATTACTTATATATATATATCTATACAGTATATAACCTCATTGTTTATACAAATACTAAATATTATTACATTTAACAAAGGATGATTGGTACTCTTTCCCATACATGAAAACTAGTTTTTTTGGCTTCAAGCATGTCTTGATGAATAAAATATAAAAAATTAGAAAGTTTCCTGGGTGGCGTTTAATATTACAACTATTTTATTATTCAATTAATACTAAATATTATTACTTATATATATATATATCTATACAGTATATAACCTCATTGTTTATACAATGAAGGACTGGCGTAGATCAGCAGTTGTAAGATATGGACCAGACCACAATCTTCATAAAAAATCCCATATTTTCAAACATTTTATCTATAATCTACGTATTTATTTACTTTTTTTATTAATATAATTCCTCAACTGGTGGTCAGTAACATTGTATCAATAATCTTTGTGTCTTACCTACAACTGTACTGAGTAGTTGTAGGTAAGAAGACACAATGTGTACTCTCTCTATATAATTGTTTATTTTTAAGGCATATTTTTCATTCATTCATTCTTAAGTGGTTCTTAAGTTAAATATAAAATAAGAACAACGATCTTATTATAAATTAATAAAACATCATAAACTATTTAATTTGATTCCTTACTTAATCTTACACACTGCAGATAATGGTGCGCCATTATCTGATATACTGTAGGCCTATACATGTAGGCCTATATAGACTAATGTTGTTAGTGGACTGAAATGTTTATTTCGTTCCTGAAAAATGACACATCATTCTAAGTTTGGGTTAATTTTATGAACAAGCATCAGAAGAAGTCCATGCGGACTTTGAAAAAAATTATAAAGTTTTAGAAAGTCATCCAAGATACGCAAATTAGATACTTCGAGCAGTTAAGGAATATAATTCGAAACATGTATAAACTATTTTTGGTTTTTAATGGAGTATACTGTACTGTACATCAAAATAATTACATAATTTAGTATTAATTGGATAAATAAATAGTTGTATTATTAAAAATTACCAATGAAACTTTCTATTTTTTTAATATTATAATCATCAAGACATGCATGGAGCCAAAAAACTTGTTTTCATGAATGGGATAGAGTAACAAACATCCTTTGTTAAAGGTAATAATATTTAGTATTAAGGGGGGGGGGGGGGGGGGGGGGGTACACCATTTTGGTCCAAAATATGTCGAAATTTTTTTTATGGTCTATTATAATGCACCATTGAATGGTGTTTCCAAATCTGAAAACCGCTATTTAATAGCTCTTTTAGTTTTCAAGTTATGTAAATTTCCATTTAGGGAATCCTATTGAAATTACTATTACTATGTATAATGAAAGGTCGATTATCTCCAAATATTTTTTTTATGAAATTGTCACCTTCAAAACCCTACTTCTTCTACAATTTTTGAGTAATTAGTCTGAAACTTCCTGTGGGTGTCTAGGTAGCCACCGTGCATAAAAGTATCAGGCAACTTTTCGGAATTTTTTGTTAATAAAATTTAATACTATTTATAAAAAACCTAAAAATTAGCATAAATTTGCAGCGCCACCTAGCGGTGCAGAATTATTTTAACAAAATTTCGCCTGATAGTTATGTTGCCCCATCTTTGATCTATCATATAAAAATACTTTCATGTGATTAGAATCAAAACTGTAAAAGCCTTAGGGTTTTAAGCGCAACCAAGTTTTTTTTATTGTTAACTAGTATTAACTAATATTAAATAGCGAAAAATTTTTTTTTTCTGACCTGTCATGTAGAATAGTATCTTAGGCACCTATATGCCAAATTTTAGCCAAAACCAAACAATTTTGAAACGCTGAGAGTGATAAATCGAAGAGTTGTCCGAAAATGGTGTACCCCCCCCTTAAATAAATAATTAAATATAATTTATATTAAAAGCCACCCATGAAACTTTCGAATTTTTTATATTCTATTCATTGATACATGATTAGAGCAAAAAAAACTTGTTTTCATGAATGGGGTAACATCCTTTGTTAAAGGGAATAATATTTAGTATTAAATAAATAATTAAATAGCATTTATATTGGGCACCATGGCATAATACTATGCCACCATCAGGTGTCCCATGGCATACATATATGCCATTAAGTTATACTGTTCCTTAGCAATGTCCTTTGATACTGGTTCACCAGCTGATGTGTTATTTAGGTACCTGGGACAGTTGGGAGATATTTCAGCACACTTCACTCTAGGTAGCGGGAAATTTAAACCATTCTGTGCCAGTCAGTAGGCAGTAGGCCAGTACAGCAGTAGTGTTGAGGATTTGGTGGCCGTCCTTATTTACCGTATCTCATATCTGTTTTGGTTTGCATGCTACCTATTTTCTTGTCGTTTAGTCAGCCTATTGCAGTATGTATGATAAGAGTGGCATTTGTCTGACAGTCTGTCTGTTGTTCCTGTTAACAGTGTGATAATATAGTTATTGATAGGCTAGACTGTACTGCTAGATTGACTCTATGCCTATTTGTATTTGATTTATAGTTGGCTTAATTCTTTGTAGTACCGGTAGCGCAGTCGGTGTTTATATTTGGATCTTATGATATTGTTTAAATATTGATGTTATAGACAGACAGTTCTCAGATTATATGACTCAATTATAACAACTAATTTATTATTATATGAGCTCGAGGAAAGGGTTGGAAACCTTTCTACATGGAGGTCCCACCGACTCACTGTCGTTATGTAGTTATGGAGTGACACCGACTGTCAGCTACTGGGTGTGAAGTGTAAACTTATTCAAACTGGATTTTAAAGGAAGAGTAACGCGCCAAACCCTGGCCGATGTGAAAAAAGTGTATCACGACGAGATACAAAAAGCAAAGGAGGCAATGGAGAATACTGGAGACAGTGACATTGTCAAGCAGGACAGTGTTAAAACAAATAGTGTTAGTCCTACCAAGTCGGGTAGTATTGACAGCAAACTGCTAGAAGGAAGAGAGGAGGACAATGCCAAGCAGGGTAGACAAACTAGTGTTGTTGGTGATAATTTTGCGCAAGGGGCCAGGCCTAAGGAGACATATCCTCGCCACTCTGATTACAATTTTATATATAATGAAGATGAAGTAGAAAATGGTGCTGATTTGTTTAATAGTCATAGGAGAATGAATGATGAATATGAAAACCGAGAGAACAAAGAAGTGAAAACCGAGATGATGTATATGTTTCGTGACATAATGCAGCAACAGTGTGGGATGTTTACGACCATGATGGAACAGGCTGCGGATCGTAATGAAGCTCGGTTCGAGCGACTAATGTCACTCACACAATCTCAGTTGCGATCAACCACAGTAGGATATAACGGACAATCAAGAGATGCAGATAGTAGGGGAGAAAGAAAATGCTCGAAGCTGTCTGAAACTATACCACCATTTGAAGCATCAAAAATGACAATTGAAGAGTGGTTCGACGATTTCTACGATAGAATTATGTCTGACTCGAGGGTTCCACTAGATGAGCAAAGAGACTGATTATTGGCAAAAATAGGAAAATTACATGCCATGCTGGATGAAACATTGGATAACAGTGATAAAGTAGATTATCCAACCCTGAAGAAGGCAGTAATACGGGTATTAAGTGACCACAAGAGGGATACAGTCCGAGATATAGCAACATGTCGGCAAGGAATAAACGAAACACTTCCAGAATATATTGAACGATTTATGATGTGTGTTCGTCGACGTCGGGAGTTCCATAGTAGTGACGGGGAAGGTGGAATGTTGCAAGATTTCTTTGCTTCCAATATTCGGCCAGGTATCAGCGGAAGGCTTCAAGGTTGGCGTCGATTAAATCAAAATTCCTCTTGGAAGGAGACATTTCAACAGGCCTATGCATTAGACTTGGAGCATCCTGTATCTTCGTTGACAGATGCTTCAGTTTCTTCCTTATCTTCAAATTATAGATTGCGACAGTCCAAGCCAAGTGACATACGTTATAATGGTAATCACAGTCCAGGTAGATATTCTCCTCAAATGCATGACAAGGGTAATTCTCCTTGTTATAATTGTGGCATTTTAGGCCATATGGCAATGAATTGTAAGTTTCCACCTGTGTGTTATAATTGTAAAACACCAGGTCATATCGCTCGATATTGCTATGCTAGGAATAATAATAAATTTAATGACACTGCTGGAAATAGTTCTAACTATTACCCCGAGAAGACGGTAAAATTTAAAGGCAGTAGTAATACTAATAGTACCGGTAATAAGCAACTTTTCGAGCCTTCATCATCATCATGCGATCTTATACAAGTAGGTTGTGATCGGATAAATCTCATAGAAGAAGATTATAAACATGATTCAAATGTGAATAGTGATTATACTAATCTGGTCAATGTAAATGCAACTCATTCCAATGCAGTTAGTGAGGGCTGTACACGTACAGCTGCTCAACCTAGTAGTATTCAAAGTAGAGGGAAGTGGAACGGACAGTGTTTGCGTCGAGGTTTAGTAAAGGCAGTCATAGAAGGAACTATTTATGAAGAGGCACTTGTCGATTCTGGGAGTGAACTTTCTTGTATTTCGGAGTCTGTTCTAGAAGGTTTACAGCGTACCACTAATACGAAATATAAACTTCGACCAGCTCCATTTGAAACATTTTCAGCTTCAGATCATGTTATGGCGATAATGGGTGTTGTTGAGGTTAACATACAGCTAGGTAGCTCAGAGCATAATGTTGAGTTCTTTGTTGTTCGTACTTGTCACCGCGATATATTAATAGGTTTAGATATATTATCGGCATTTGGTTGTAAGATAGATCTTTCAAATGGCGGCTTTCAAGTTGAATTCAATGGAGAAATATTAGATACTAAGGTCATAAAACGTCCGATGGATTGTAAAAATGGTGGAATGTTATCTACAGTCTGGTGTAACAGAATTGAGTGTATTCCCGCACGTAGCCGAAGAATAATAACTGGACACATTGATAATCGAGTCGTAGGCAGAGGAGATACCATGTTGTTTACCCAAGCAGAGAAGTTGACTAAGCGACATTATATACATGCTGCAGAATCTATTGCAGATCCTGATAAAGAAAATCGTATTCCAGTTCAAGTAATGAATACAATGAATGTCCCCATTACTATTAATCCACGTACAAAACTTGGTACAGCGTCGTGTATATATATAAACTCTGAAAAAACATTAAATGACGATGATGGGAATGACAACATGTTCCCGCTATTCAGTGAACCCAAAATTGAAAAACAATGGACAAAGGAAGATTTGCATTCGAAAATAAACTTTGGAGATGAATCGAATTTATCGGAAGATGAGATGGAAGAAGTAGTGAATGTGGCATATAAACACAAGGAGGTTTTCTCCAAAGGTGAAACAGATCTTGGACACATTAAAGGAGTTCAGCATAAAATCAATACGGGCGATGCTGAACCAATTCGTGTTAAAGGGGGGAGTATACCGCGGTCCCAATGGCCTACTGTGGAGGAACACGTTAACTCGATGTTAAAGAAAGATGTAATTGAACCGTCGAACAGCCCGTGGCAATTCCGCCCAGTCTTTGCATTAAAGAAGGGTGGTGCCTTACGATTTTGCGTTGACTATCGGAAGTTAAACGCTATAACGCGAAAGGATGCATATCCGCTTCCTCCAATCCAACAACTTATTGACTGTTTGGGAGCGCCATCTAAAGGCGATAAGCAGTATTACTTTACTATACTCGATGCCTATTCCGCATTTTGGTCAGTCGATCTGGCGCCAGAGGACCGATGCAAAACGTCGTTCACAACGCACTTGGGTTCGTATCAATTCAAACGGATGCCTTTTGGGTTAACTAACGCACCTGGAACATGGCAGCGGATTTCTGATGTTGCCTTATCTGGGTTGCAATATTGTACTTGTTTAGTGTATTTGGACGATATTTTGGTATTTTCAATCAATTTTTCAGATCATCTTATTAGTTTAGAACAAGTTTTAAGTGCTTTAGAACAAGCCGGTGTTAAACTTAAACTATCAAAGTGTAAATTTTGTGTTTCACGTATATTATACTTAGGCCAATGTTGTAGATATTCATGGTAGATATCCAGATCCAGAAAAAGTAGCTAAGCTACTAGCCATTGAACCGCTGAAAAATAAGAAAGAAATAAAGATGTTTACAGGTTTAGCATCATATTATAGGGTTTACATTCCTCAATGTGCACATAGAATGCGTGCTTTGACTAATTTAGTCAAGAATGACGTTAAATTTGTTTGGGGTGCCGAGCAACAAGCCGCCATGGATGACATTAAGAATGCCTTAACAAACCCACCATGCTTAGCTCATCCTAACTTTGATTGTGAATTTCATATTCATTGTGATGCTTCTCGTTCTGGTTTGGGTGCTGTTTTAGTACAAAATAATGATAATAATAAACCCCAACCAATTTCTTATGCGTCTCGTGCTCTACATGGTAGTGAAAATAATTACAGTATTTCGGATTTAGAATGTTTAGCTGTAGTTTGGTCGATACGTCATTTTAAACCGTATTTGTATGGTAGACATTTTCTGGTGTATACCGATCATTCCGCTTTAACACATTTATTAACAGCAGATCAATTAGAGGGGCGATTAGCTCGTTGGGCCATGTGGCTCAGTCAATTTGATTGTGAAATAAGTTATAGACCAGGAAATAAGCATAAAGATGCTGATGCTTTAAGTCGATTGGTGCCTAGATGTAATCATATTAAGAATAGTGAATTGTCTACAGTAGATACAGAAATTATTGTTGTTGACTGCAATATTTGTTCTGTAGAAGCGGATACCGTAGAACATAAAGGATTAAATGTTGATATGTCGGTAAAACAGTTTCAAGATGCTAAGTTACGTGCTATTATTTCATATCTTAGGGATAATATTTTACCAAAGGATGACAAACTAGCTAAGGCAGTTATATGTCAATCCCAATATTACGAAGTGAATGACGATATTTTGTATTATAGACTAATTTTGAAAGATGGGTTGAACGTGCGACTATTAACAGTAATTCCAGAAATATTTAGAAATAAATTAATGGAATCGTATCATTCCGTGTCATCCGCAGGTCATTTTGCAACAACTAAAATGTATCAAACAATGCTTAAATTTTATTATTGGCCTGGAATGTACGCTAGTATTAATAAATTTTATCGAGGTTGTGATATTTGTGCTACTACACGTGACTATAAACCGAAACATGCTTTGGAGTGTATTTCGGTAGAAAGGCCATTTGAGAGAATGGCAGTCGACTTATTAGGTCCTTTTCTTCCAACTGTAAATAATTTTACATATATTGCGATTTTCGTTGATTATCTTACGAAATATGCTGAATTTGTGGCTTTGAAAAATGGAAGTGCAGAGGTTTTAGCAGAAGCTTTTGTATATCGAATTGTGCTACGGTACGGTGCACCTGAATTACTTTTATCTGACCAAGGTCGTAATTTACGTTCAAAGTTATTTGATGCAATTTGTAAATTATGTCGTACACTTAAAGTTTTTACTGTTCCTTATCACCCACAAGCCGATGGTTTGGCAGAACGCACGATACAGACGACTATTCGATTATTGCGGACCCTGACTGATCACAAATCTAGAAATTGGGACAGTTTACTAACAATAGCGCAATTTGCGTATAACTCAACTGTCCAATCTACAACAAATAAAACACCGTTTTATTTGCTTCATGGTTTTGAAGCGAGACGGCCGATTGATAATTTATTATTATCTGACGGTATTAAGGTTCCTTCTAACAGCCGAATTAAAAATATTGGAGAAAATATGAATGATATTTGGAAAATGGCGCGCAGCTGCATTACAGCTGCTCAAGCTACGCAAAAGAGAAATTTTGACACAAAAGTTCAAACAACTACAGTACACAAGGGAGATACTGTATGGTTGAGAGACCACTCGGTTAAAGTTGGAACTGATCGTAAACTTTGCCCAAAGTTTATTGGGCCTTACCGAGTTATTGACATGAATGACAAAAATGTAACAATTGTGGGATTAAATTCAGGAAAGTTTAAACCTAAAACTGTAAGTAGAGATGAGGTGAGACTACGTGTTGGCCCATATTTACCATCATTACCGATTGGAACTGTTACCCCATGGTGTGACTTACCTGTTCTTGGTCGTGATGTTGACAAAGAACGAGCTGGTAAGGAAAATGACAATGACTCATCTGATGACCTTGAGACGGACATTTACTTATGCCCAGTATGTGGAATTCCTTGGGTTGAAGATGGGCCGTCGATGGTAGGCTGCGATAATTGCATACAATGGCTACATTTTCATTGCGCGGGTTTGACTCAGGAACCAAGCACCGACCTTTGGTTTTGTCCCGAATGTGTAATCTGAAAAAAAAAAATTTTTATTGATTATTTAACCTTAATTGTGAATTGTAGATATTTTTTCTGATGTTTCAATATCGTTATTGCGTTATTGTTTTTTTTTCTTTTGGTTTTGAATTGAGTATTTTTTTTAAATTATCGCGCCCTTAGAAGAAAATATTATGTTATGTTGAATTGATTATTTCGCAAGTAATTGTAATTTTTAAGATCGGGTCGATCCTTTATTACCCCGGGAGATGTGATAATATAGTTATTGATAGGCTAGACTGTACTGCTAGATTGACTCTATGCCTATTTGTATTTGATTTATAGTTGGCTTAATTCTTTGTAGTACCGGTAGCGCAGTCGGTGTTTATATTTGGATCTTATGATATTGTTTAAATATTGATGTTATAGACAGACAGTTCTCAGATTATATGACTCAATTATAACAACTAATTTATTATTATATGAGCTCGAGGAAAGGGTTGGAAACCTTTCTACAACAGTTACATGTGTTTTTGGTTTAGTATTTTGGTTAGCCGTCAATATTTTCAACAAATTGAAAATATTGTATACAGCTTTTTAGGGTTACTGTTCAGTGTTCTTATCCATATCACTGCTGCATTTTATTACTGTATTACGGTAGGCATAATAAGGAATTATTTTGTAATAGGCCTATTGGGTAGTGTGGGTCTATTTAGTTTATTGTTTTGGTTAGGTCTGTAGTAAGGACTTGACCCTAAATAAAATTGTGATATAATCCTAACCCTAAGTTATAGTTTAAAAATTTTAGTGTAATATCCAGTGGCATGGGTCGTTTAATTTGACAATTATTTTACTGGTTGGGCCTAGTAGGCCTATAGACTAACAATGGTATAATGGATCGTTACCCACGGAGACCTAGGAAGCCTCCCTGTTGCTATGGCTATGATATCAGGATATTGAAAGTCACAGTAGCGATGTGATGATGATGATCAGATGATGAAGAAGGGAGTGATGCATCAGATATCCTCTCCACTAATGATTCAGAGGAAGAAGATGATATTGAGGATGTAGACGTAGATGTACCGGTACCTGCAATTACAAACACTCCGACTTTGCAACCGCCTGCAGATATATGGAAGATTCTAGATCCCGGTAATCTCGGAGAAAGTGCTGGGGGAGAACTCAACTTCGAACAATCCGACGTTGGTTGGAAGGACAGTTCTAGGGACAAATCAGAGTTTGCGATCGGAGATTATGTGGATTTATTTATTATATATACTACTAGTGCACCAGCACATAAACTGGAGAAGATTGCTCCAACTGCCAATGTAATGCATCCCCAGAAACGCTGTCGGGTCTGTTGGCCAAAGAAATCCTACAAAAAAACTCGATTTATATGTACCGGTTGTATAGATAGACCAGGACTGTGTCCTGAATGTTTCACTGAATATCGATCACATAATATACATTGAAGAACAATGTACAAATTGGTTGAATAAAGAAAATATTTTAGTTTTAATTTAATTTACAAGATTGAAAAAAATTAAAAATTTTGAAAAAAAAATCAAAAAATTCAAATTTTTTAAAAAATTAAATTTTTTTAAAAATTTAATTTTTTACACCAAAAATGTAAAAAAAAATTAAAATTTAAGAAATTTCAGGTGTAGAATTTTATGCTGATTCCAAATAACAAAAATTTTCACTTCTACGACCAACACAGGTAAAGATATTTTTTAGATAGATTTAAAAAAAATCCGTTTTTTACCCTAAAATTTTGGGACAGTAGCGGGAGTGTTTTTTTAGCGCCTGGTGCCCAAAGGGTTAAAAGCCACCCATGAAATTTTAAATTTGTTCATTTTTTGTACAATGTGACACCAATGGAGCAAAATAAATCTGTCAATTTGTTTGGGGGAGTAAGTGATGAAATTTTGTAATATGATTAATATTAAATAATTACTTAAATAGTATTAATTGAAAAAGCCACCCATGAAATATTTTAATTTTTGTCAATTTTTACATTAGGGGACCAACTAAGCTCAAAAAACTTATTTTTATGAACGGGGTCCAACCTTTGCCAAAAACCAAGTTAAGCCCCACTGTGAATTGTTACGCCTCAATCGTAGGGCAACCCCATATGGAACGTGTTTAAGTTGACTGTGCGGATGGGCTGAGTGCGGACATATATATTGATGGACGTCTGTTGGTTTGTGGTATATTTTTGTATGAAGTATTCCATTGTCATCAAAAAATATAGTTAAATGTAAGTAATTAATTTTCCTTCCATATTCTTCTAATTTAAACTTTATTTTCAAAGGTTTAACGGTATTGTTGAGGTGGTCAATCAGAATACCGATATCTTCATCTTCTTGTTCAAGTGTAATAGCTATTCCATCATCTCTAAATCGTTTCCATTCTTCTGGAGGCTTTGGTGAAGTTCGGACTGCTGTATCAATATATTCAGCACCAAAAATGTCTGTGTAAGAGCAAGAGTATGATGCCCCATTGCCGACCCATCCACTTGTGTGTAATGTTTTCCATTAAAACTACAATTATTACAATTTAAACATAATTCTAGAGCTTCAGTCAAACATTCTACTGGGGGAGAGTCTTCTAGTAATACATCTGGGTGTTCCGTAATTGTTCTCATAACTGCTGCAATACCCATTATGTTATCCACTGAAGGGAAGAAGTTTGTTATGTCTACAGAAATAAGTTTTTCTGAAGTGGGAAAGGGGGCAAATCTTTTATTCTGTTGTTGAATCCATTTTATTAGATGACGTGTGTCTTTGAGATATGCTTTATGTGCAGTGGCAAAATTTTTTAAAAAATGTTCTAGAAAACGGCCCAGATTCTCTGAGGCTGTCCCACAGGCCGATAAAATATTCCTTAATGGCCAGTTTGGTTTGTGTGTCTTCACATTCGCGAAAGCAGTTCCAGGTTTGACGTCAATACAAAAGATAGTAGACAAACATACACCTATTCTAAGAACAGACATCAAGACCAAGCAACTCATTGACTCTTATAAAATAGTAAATATTAACCGTAGGGCCCCTACGCTAAAGGGAATTTTAGCTCCATCCAGTTTAACATCAAAGCAGAAGAACCAGGCAAATACAAAACATGCTGGATCTAAAAAATGTACAAGACAGAAATGTATACCATGTGAAGCGATAAAACCAACAAAACAATTCGGATTAACCTCGACCCGTTTGAAAACTAAATATGAAATTAAACTACTACTACTACTACTACTAGGATCGGCATGCTGCATTGCAGCTGCATTTTTAAGAATGCTGTGCCGGCTTGTCAACAAAATTGCACCGCCACAACTCCCTATCACCCATGACATTTGCTAGATCATCCGCATCTTTAAGGCCAGTGTCCTTTAAGATGCGTCTCAAGAAAGTCATGGGCTGTCCACCATGCTTATTCACTCCATGAGGCTGCCAAAGTACAAGATTATGCACTGGCTGGTCCTCACGGCGAAAGCAATGTCCTGCAAAGCGGAGGCGATTTTGTTCTAGTGTCAAGCTTGGGGGAACCAATGAGACACCTCCAATGTTATATAGTGTCTGGTTGGAGATGTGTGCATTGTACTTGACACAATGTACCCGGCGTAGCATTCTTGTAAATGTGCCATCCAGAGATTTGGTGTCCTCAGCAGTTAGAGCCCAGCATGGACTCCCGTAGAGGAGTACTGGAACTACTGCTGCCCTAAATAATCGGACCTTAAGTTTCCGATTAATTCTAGGTGACTTCCAAATCCTGGAAAGCCTATTCAAGGCTGCCCATGCCTTTCCCTTACGTATTCGAAGGTCCTCACCTGACTTCCGGATCCATGATCCCAGGTAACAGAAGTCGTCCACATGCTCAAGCATACCATCCTTTGAGCTTATGCTCATCCGATCAGAGATTTGCTGAGGACTTTCAAAGTTAACTGTCAGAATTTTGGTCTTTTTGGAGTTAATAAAAAGACCAACACTAGAAGCAGCATGTTCTAATGAGCTGAGGAGCCGCTGGGCTCCCTCTAATGATTCTGAGAGTACTCCTAAGTCATCAGCAAAGTCTAGATCAGTTAGGTACTTGGCAGGATTTCCTCGACTTCTGGAGCCAGTAGGTGGAGTTATCATCACCCCATCATCATTATGATGATCTAAGGACATGCGTAGAACATAGTCAACCACAATAATGAACAAGAATGGTGCAAGTGTGTCTCCTTGGAGGACGCCCCATAACACTTCAAATGGTTCTGTGTCACCGTCAACAGTAGACACAAATGTTGTCGAACGATCGTATACTGATCTGATTGCTGCAATAATTTCATCAGGAATCCCATATAATGAAAGTATGCTGAACATACGTGAGCGAGAGACTGAATCAAAGGCCTTGAAGAAGTCAACAAAGATAACAGCCAGATGCCTGTCTTTCTTTTTTGATAACTCTTCAATTATCCTTCTAAGTGCCAAAATGGGCTCCATGGTCCCACGACCTTTACGGAACCCATTCTGATTTCCACGTAGCAGTCTCTCAATGGGATCCCTGATGCGATTTAATAGAATTCTATTGTATAGTTTTGCAGCAATCGAGATCAATGAGATTCCCCGAAAAGAACCATAGAGTGTTAGGTTGCCCTTCTTGGGAACTGGCACCAACTTATTTGTTTTCATTTCTTGTGGGACTCTTGTTGTACGGTACATGTCTACTATGATGGGATAAATGAGCTTTAAACACTCAGGTATTTTAAAGACCTCAGGGGGAACACCATCTACTCCACTGGCACGATTAGTCTTAATGCTCTTTGCAGCAGCCTTCACTTCTGCAAAGGAGATATCGCCAATGGGAATATCTGGGAGTACAGACTCAGACACTTTTACTTCTATAAAGTTATCAGGCAATACCCTGTCATTATTGAGGAGCTTTTCAAAGTGGGCTTTCCAACCATTGAGGCGATCGGCTGGTGATTCAGCCTTAACCTTGGTGGTTGGTTGGCTTTTCCGCCCAGTAAGCAGATTGATCGATGAAATTAAACAGCACCTTACCTGTGATGACAAAGATATAATATATTTAGCAAAATGTAAAATATGTAACTTACAAGGAATCGGATCAACAGAAACATTTAAACCAAGGCTATCACAATATAAGTGTAATATAAAGAATCATAAGCCACAAACGACTATAGAGAAACATTTTTGTAAAAATGAAAACCATGATTTTTCGCATTTCGAAATAACACCCATTGAAAAGGTCCATTACAAAGGCAGGGGAAAGAAAGATCAGCGACGGGAGATCCGTACAAGGGAAGGATACTGGCAGTGCACCTTAAGAACAATCAAGCCATTTGGTCTCAACACTATAAATGAAGCGGTTTGCAATAATTTCGGCTTAGACGTATTTAATCCAGATTAGAGAACTCATTATGTAGACTAATGTACTGTAGACGCTTAATTTTCATGGAAACTGTAATGAATTAGCTATTTATTTATTTAATTATTTAAATCACTTGAAAAAGAAATATTATATTATTTCGAAAGCTTGTGTAATTTCTTATAATTTTTATTTAACGTGGTTGATCTTGGTTTCCTTACAATTATATTTATATATATATAATATATCATATATATAATTATATTTATATATATTATATATATATAAATAAATAATAAAATAACCAATAATTGCCAATAACAATAAGGTATATATGCGGCCTGTATAATGAAATATATAAAACGTATTACTGTATACAGTACTGCGAGAAGATTACAGTATATGAGGCTATAGGCCTAAATCATTGTACATACATACAGTATATACATAGGCCTACTGTATACAGCTCAATAGTATGTTCGGACTCTAGGTGCAACTAGTGCAATACGTATATACATGTGAATGTATGTCGCAGATGAAGTGTGCACAGTTGTCGCATTTTCGTGAATACTTTGTAGACCCAGACTTTTGTAGGCACCTGTAGCCTCTCCCACGTTTGGGAACTTTGGGTGCTGAAACACTGGAGCCCACCAAGGATGTACTGAGCTGCTTCTCTCGCTGGGCTATAGTACGAGGTGCCTCAGCAATATGACGGGATAGGGTACGAGACGTCATACTGATCTTCATAAGACCCTGAGATACCTCTGTTAGGTAATTTAACCTCGCCCGATTAGTGCGACGGGTTGTTGGGAAGAGAGTGTAATACACCACAAACCCGGCAACTGCAGCGACATCAACTACCACCATGAAGACCCGCATGGGCCAGCGGCGGATGGCCCTGCGTGCTGTGAAATGACCCAGCATCGCATCCATCACATCAACACCACATTTTTGCGCATTATAATCCAAAATCATGCTGGGTTTGTGGGTCGCCTCGGCTGATACTTCCTGATCAAAGTGGGACGATGATAACATCAGCACACACTTGCTTGCCTTTGGTATATACGAAACCAATGTTGCGTCATTGGTGTGGCCGAACAAAGAGGAATGGACTTGTCTTCCCCGTGTGTCAACGAACTCTTGGGGAACCTCCGGCTTGTTACGTCTGACAGTTCCTAGGTAGCTGAGCCGATGCTGCTTCAGTTCCAATAAAAGTTCCATACTACTAAAGAAGTTGTCTGCGCAAATGTTTCTGTTAGTTCCAAATAAAGGCTGCGCCAAGTCCAGGACCACACGCTTAGACTGTCCCTTTTCTCGTGCTTCATTCGGAAGCCGGCCGCAATAAACTTGGCCATTGTATGGATAGAATGTCTCAGAGTCACATAGCCACCAGAACTTGATGCCGTACTTCGCTGGCTTTGTTGGGATGTATTGCCAAAACGGACACCTACCACGGAATGGTGACAGCATCTCGTCCACAGTCACAGTCAGACCTGGTACATAGGACGATCGGAGACGGTTTACAAACATGTCCAACACTTCCTGGATTGCAGCCAGTTTGTCAGTAGCTCGCCGTTCTACACGAGTCTCTTTGTTGTCAAAGCGAAAGTGGCGTAAAATTTCAACGAAACGATTTCGGGACATAGTGGCTCTGTAAATGGGCCGGCCATATTCATTGTGGAAGAGTGAACGTACTGGAAGTCGATTGTCTCGATGAACTCCTGCAAAGATAAGGATGCCGAGGAAACCATACAGCTCGTCGAGTGTAATGTCAGGGTCAATCGCACTGTTGTTCGTTGCGTCCAAAACGATCATCAACATTTCATGTGAAATGAAATTGGTAAATGTGTCCAGTGGGGAAGACATATTCTTATCTCTCACATGGTTGGGAATGGACCGACCCTTACGAATGATATTGATGGATCGAACTTGAGAAGTTGGAAGACATGGCGTCTTGCTCCACTTAATGTTGCCCCTACGTGATACATTTTATAATGTTGTCCCTTCACCTACTCCATTGCTCTCCCCGACTCCTCCGGCATCACTCATCCCGCACTCATCCTCACCATCTCCGGCAGACACATCGCTTCCAGAGTCTTTCACCTCACTCTCACCACCATCCAGTTCATCATTGTCATCTATTGCATCACTATCAACTCCATCGCTGTCATCCAGGAACTCATCTTGGGACGGAAAAAGGTACCCATAGGCATTCACAGGACGTCTTGTCCGATTAGGATAACGATTCGACATACTAAATAATACCTCCGAAATCTGAGATCTCTGAGGGTGTTTATCCAGTTACCTTTCAGCCTTTCAACTATAAGATTAATATCAACATAAAATCACTACCGGTACAGTGGTACAGGGAATTATTCAAAATTTCAGTTACCTTTCAGCCTTTCAACTATAAGATTAATATCAACATAAAATCACTACCGGTACAGCGGTACAGGGAATTATTCAAAATTCCCACGTTTTTCAAGTTACCAATGGTATATTTCCTACTATGTATAAGCGCTTGTATCAGATAAGGAACAGCATTTACACTATTGGGCCAATTTGACCCACTTTGGTAAACCACGAGTACAAGGTGTTTAGATGTGTACTGCTCGAACACCATTTCGGTATATGTTATTATATTATAGCATATGGTTACTAACTTGTAGGGGTAGGATGTCACAAGATATTATGACCATCACATCACGCCAGCCTGTACTTCACAGCTGGATTTTTAACAATGAGTTGGGTCAATTTGACCCACATCGGGTAACCGTGGGTTAATACAATTTACTAGCGTGATGGCCCCTTATCCACCACATATACTGCAAACTAAACTGCCGATAGGTAAGGGTTGTATCGAGTACTATTTGTAAACAAACAATGTCAACAAATATAAATGTTGTAAAGACATTGTAAAGACGTTGTAAAGGAGTTGTAAATAAATATACAACAAATATAAACAACAATTTATCCAAAATTTTCCCGCTATAACAAATTCTGTATATTTCTATACACCGCACCGCTGTCGACGGTAGTAAAGGAAGGAAATTATACGCAAAACTAAACCTGGTTATCTCGTGGATAAATTTGCCGATATTCTCTAATTTTCACTTCTACTCTGTAAAGTAACTGTAAGAGTGTCAAACTAATGATTGTGAGAGATGATTAACACTATCTAAATACCCAAATACATTTATTTCTGGACTGTGAATAATGCTGTAGCTGAAACTTGGTATATAAGTTTACTCACCCCAAACAAAAGGTCAAAATATTTAAGATGAAGTGAAATGAATATTAGTATCCCAATAAGACCCAAACCTAAGCCAAAACGATGAGCACTGATACCAAATATATATCAACACTCTCCCCCCTTTGCACTTCCGTGCTGCCTGTGGGTTATTATGATGGGGTATCCCAGTTCAATTTGGCCCAAACCCAACTACAGGAAATAGTTAAAGCACCAGTTAACCTAATAGAATTGTGTACATCAACCTAATGAGACCCCCCTCCCCTTGTGGCTTGCCCAGTCCAACTTACTGCCCTTATGTTTCACTCGTGTTGTGTAACATCATCCATCCATTTTGGGCGAGTCGGCCGGTACGGCTCGACCTCCTCACTCCATAATTATTAGACGGAGAATGTGCCTCTCATGTTAAAACAATGGGGTTTTAATTCCGAACCGATCGCTGGATGTCTTTATCGCATACTGATTTGCAAAATTACCAACACAAACAAAATAATTTGGGTTAATACATATCTATAGGTACGAATACATTTTACGGTACAAAATCAGAATTGGATATAAGATAAATTCAATACAATCTAAAACAAAATTCAATATAAAATCTTGAAGAGTAATACGAGAATATAGGTCTGTTTTGCAACCATATAATAACAAAACTGGTTTTTACCGGTTCCAGTAAGTTCTCGTTGACATTGCATAAAATTCAGTAAACCGGTTTTTACTTGGATATGAGTAGCTACTAGCTTTCTTATTCGTCCAGCAAACAGATAAATGGCCAATCACAGCGCCCTTCTTATCACCTACATGGAATGGGCCTGGCGCATGCGCATAACTGAACAGTATCTAAATCAATTTAGAAGGGCCACCCGTTTAGGTACGAAATGTATTGAGCACAAAATAAATGAGTTCCTTCCTGTATTGCTACTGCAGTACGTACAGAGTTTAACACCGCCCCGGAAAACATCAACAGCGATATTATGATTGTCGCAAGATGTTTTCCCCAAATATAACCTTCATATAACCTATATTATGCACAATTCAATTCTAAAATACTTATTCCAAATTAAACTGACCTATATTAAGCACAATTCAATTAACTAAAAATACTTATTCCAAATTAAACTATCATAACATGACGGGTGGGTCTTGACGTATGAACACAAAATAATTCTAAAATATACTTAAATAACTTCATTCATAATGACTATCATAAAAAATCAAAAAATAAAGTTTCTGCTGAATTTGCAAAAAAAAAATATTATCTTTCTTACAGAATCGAACCTGGACATATTACTTTCCAAAGTCCGGCGCTCTACCGAATGAGCTATCATGCTACGCAAGATAAAGTGTTAAATATAGTATGAAGATAATAAAGCCTTTCTTTCAATATAATAAATTTTATCTTCTTTCGGGTGACAAACATATTGCCTGGTTGCTTAGTAACGCTATAAACAATAACACTATACTGATATGTTGGAGGAAAATGATTCAAAGAAATAACACAAATTTGTTGTACAGTGCAATCAAGTTTACAAAATATATACTATCATTTAAAATAAAGCAAATTTACTGAATGCACAATAATTATGTAATAACAGGATCCCCTTTACATATCCCCCCCCCCTTTTTTTTCCTGATTATAGAGCAAATCGTATCACCTTCAGGTCTTGGGTGGGCATCGGGCAAACATGTCTTTGAGTCTCAGAGTTTACTTGATTCTTAGATATGGAAATTTTCCCGTGCAGGTTTACGACATCGGCAAAGACCAATCGCTATACCTGCCGCCGCAGATGGCGTTCTATCCCTTTGTGCTTTACCACGCCCCAAGACTTGGCCCCGGAAGCCTCTGTGTTGCGCCAACCACCGTCCTGACCGTACATTTCGAATAACCTTCTTCGGATAGGATTCAGCTCCCGGTTTAACCGTCGCCGCGCATTTCTCAATGACTCCTTCGACGCAAGAATCAACGAGTTGTTTATGTTTATATAGAATTTCATTCCTACATCCCGATCTATTGAAGGGTTTCTTTACACAATTATGGTAATTCCAACCAAATAGCGGTTCGATTTCATTATAATGGTCGCTAACAATGGAGACATAGTAGCCAGCCATATCATTACGTAGTATATAACATTCCAAGTAGAGATATAGGTTTATTACAATTTAACTGTGAATCATCAATCCCAAAGTTAATTTATTTCCCTTCCCAACCTCGGTCGATACAATTTTTTCGGTAGGTCAGCCTTTAACGTCAAATTAAATTTGGGAACACCTAATTTCCCTCCCAATTAAAATAAACGCCAGAATGGATGAATATGATATTATTATGTTTCACAACTTTATGAATGAAACAACCAATATAAGATCTGTGCGCATGTTGGTCCGCCCCATGGTCCGTTTCAACAACGCCGCGACAGCACGCACTACTCTGGACAGTCGCATTATCGACCAATTGTACATATGGGAATCTAATGGCTCGTTTGAATTTTTGCAATACCGCTACATAACTTTGGTGTTGTTTGTTCAAAGTTTGAAAATATAAAATTACAAATTTCAAAAAATTAAATGCTTACGAATTCTCAAAAAAAAAATAAAATAATAATTAAAACAAAAAAAAACGTATTTTTTCAAATATAACACATGAGGCAGTGGAATTACAGGTTCCAGAATACACCGCCCCAATATACGTTAAACTCGTATATTTTAAACTTACATGGAATTACATATACACAGTTATGTAATTTGTTATTATTTTGTGATTAATTTGTGGGCGCTTTGCCCGCTTCATTTTGAACTTTCTTTTTCTTAGGGATGATATAGTCCCCGTGTTCGTAGCGTGCTTCTTCCAACAATACTAATTGTTGGATTGGCCGCAGTAGAAGGTCATTTTTGATACTTTTAACTGAAACAGTTCTTATTATTCCATTCTGGGATGGATGTGTTTTCACAACGACCCCTGTTAACCACTCGCGCCGTTTCATGTCCTCATCTGCGATGAGGACCATGTCACCACGCTTCAGATTTCGAGTTTGTTTATACCATTTTGATCTTTGTGAAAGAGTCGGTAGGTAGTATTTGATCCATAACTCCCAGAAGTTATTGGTCAGATATTGATTAACCTCCCAACTTTTCTTACTGTAGAGATCTCTCCTGTCATGTACAGACACTGGTAGTAAGGGTGTAGGTGCTTGCATAAGTAAGTGATTTGGCGTCAATGTCACCTTATTTTCATTCTTGTCTGTGATAATGGTTAAGGGTCTAGAATTCAACATCGACTCGATTTCGGCCAATAAGGTAACAACAAATTCATCGTCGTTTAGCACTTTGTTTACAGGAACAGTCTTAAACATGGCAAGCTTGATAGATCGAATGATTCTTTCCCAGCTGCCACCTCGCCAGGGACTGTCTACTGTATTAAAGTGCCATTCGACTCTGTTGGGCAATAATTCCTTTGATATCTGGTCACAATCGATCTTGTCAAAGGTTTTCTTTATCTCATTATTGCCTCCCATTAATGGTTGGTTGATAATAAAACTATCATTCACTATGGTAAGACAAAGTATTTTGTAGTAGGTACATTATAAAAAGGTAAAAGATCTGAAAGAAGAACAGGAAACGAGATGCGAACTTAGATTCTGGATGCGATCTAGTGGTGCTATCTGGTGGTTAGATCCTAGACGTAAACTTGGAGCAGAGGTAAATTATCTTTAATATTGGTTGAAATGTCAGCTGAAAGGTCCTCTGACTTGATTTTATTTGTTTTGTGCGGTATAACGAATTTAGATACCTTCTTTGGAGCAGAGGTAAATTATCTTTAATATGATTTAATTAATATGATATAATTTAGATACCTTCTGAGCAGCAACTGGTTGAGTCAACCCAAACGATAGTTAATCGTCATAGTATAATTTAAATACTGTAGCGAATTAGCAATCACAGACGGGGTAGTATCTTTCTGTCTCTAAGTGCCATATAAGCATGACAAAACAAAATCTATTCAACCCCCCCCCCCCCCCCCCCCCCCCTCCTCCCCCCTCCCTACAATACGGTTCACTTCCATGATCTGGTTCACCGACGTTGTGTCCCTGATGTTGAACACCCGGGTTAATATTCTATAGGCCAATTGTTTACAATAACGTATCTGATGGGGGCAATCACTTTGGGGAGACCATTAAATTGATACATGGGAGAGTGTTCTGAAGCAACACCTTAATTCAACATCAATACAGACCCAGTTTTTTAAGTTTACAAAGTAAGGCAATATAAATCAACAATATACTGCAATAATTTGGCTTCCGATAAGTATTTTACTCCCATGTTTGCTTGTATGTATTATAGTATTAGATACAATAATATTAGAGATAAAAAAAATATGCTAATTTCATTAAGCCATTTAGATAATCCTTTTTGAATTATTACTTAAGGTCAATTAACTTTGAGACCATTTAGTATTCGTTAAATTTTACAATGTTTTAATGTTTTAAAGTAATATTTATCGGGGCTGAGAGTCAAAGCTGTCTATAGCCACTTTAGTGACATGTAAGAAAGTTTATAAAAGAGTGAAAGAGTAAAATATTAAAAAGCTTTATTATCAATAGTGTTTTTGTTTTAATAAAAGGTTATTTTAGTAACAGAACCTATTGTTTTCTAATAAAATAAACCCTTTGTTTAGCAATGACAAAGCTGTTCTTTTTATATGATTGTGAAATACAGTACAGGCCACCAGAAAAAGCAGATTTCATCCAATGTGATCACATGTGAACACATTTGTTCAAGTCATCTGATTGGCAGGTTCTGGCGAGTTATCTTCTAGATCACACAGCAGGAGGCTAACTTGCTGGGACCGACAAAGGCTTAGTGTGCGGTGCGCCTGTATGTCTGATATCAGGTAGATGAGAGAGCCCCCAGGGCGTAACATTGCGGACATGGGCTGTATTGGTAGAGAGAGAACTACATACAAGACCACATGGAGGTTCATGGAGTGTATGGGAGTGGATATATGGATGGAGGAGCCTAGACCATTGAATAATTAATTTAGTGGAGGGAGATGTCGCGCCATTAGTCTGACACCGAGAGGGCACAGAGAAACACCAGAAGATGCCTTAACATCACTAACTATAGGCCTGCCTACTAGACACTATTAACCGCACACTATAAAGGTAAACAAAATCCTTATCGCATTTCCAGCTGCAGTGAGTGACAGTTCGCGGCAAACTACAGAGAGTTTCCAGATTACTAATCGTTTCAAAAGTATTCAATTGTATCCTTTGGCGAAAAAATTTTGGTTGTTGCCAATTCAATTCTGTTCAATTATGTTCAATTGTCCCGTTCAACAACATTACATTACACTGGTACACATTTGATAAATTGTGTTCACAATTGTACAAATCTGCGTTTTCTGGTGGCCTGTACTGTATAATGAAAAATATTTTGCTCTCAGCCAACGAAACTTTTTTATTTCCTATAGTGAAATTGAAATGCAATAGCCACACGTACGTAACTTAAATTAGGCCTATTACTTTAACATGGAGCAGGAGAATCTACCAAGTGAAAATGGACCCGTCGTATCAGAGCCAACAGAAATACAGTGGCTATATCGGACTCACAACCCATATCACAACCAAGAGAACCATCGGAAAATACGGTGAAAAGTAAAAGAAAGAATCGGTGGAGAAATAAACGCGGGACAGGGAAGACTACGACAACTAATCCGAGTGAGCCACAACAAAAAACACTCCTCGAGCGCACTCGCGAGGGTGGTCTAATAACTGGCTTGATTCTCCCCGAGGGCGTGGGCGATCTAACTACCGCCCTGAGTCTCCCCGATGGCGCGGGCACTCTAACTACCACCTTGAGTCTCTTGAGAGCACGGGCGCTCTAACTACCACCCCGAGTCTCCCCGAGGGTGCGGGCGCTCTAACTACTTCCCTGAGTCTCCCCGAGGGTGCGCGCGCTCTAACTACCGCCCTGAGTCTCCCAATGGGCGCGGGCACTGTAACTACCGCCCTGAGTCTCCCCGATGGCGTGGGCGCTCTAACTACCACCTTGAGTCTCTTGAGAGCATGGGCGCTCTAACTACCGCCACGAGTCTCCCCGAGGACATGGGCGCTCTAACTACCGCCCTGAGTCTCCCCGAGGGCGTGGGCGCTCTAACTACCGCCCTGTGTCACTCCATGGGCGCGGGCGCTGTAACTACCACCCTCAGTCTCCCCGAGGGCGCGGGCGCTCTAACTACTGCCCTGAGTCTCCCCGTGGGCATGGGCGCTGTAACTACCGCCCTGAGTCTCCCCGAGGGCAGAGCGCTCTAACTACCGCCCTGAGTCTCCCCGAGGGCGTGGGCGCTCTAACTGCTACCATGAGTCTCCCCGATGGTGCGGGCGCTCTAACTACCACCCTGAGTCTCCCCGAGGGCATGGGCGCTCTAACTACTGCCCTGGGTCTCCCTGAGGGCACGGGCGCTCTAACTACCACCCTGAGTCTCCCCGAGGGCGTGGGCGCTCTAACTACCACCCTGAGTCTCCCGGAGGGCGTGGGCACTCTAACTACTGCCCTGAGTCTCCGCGAGGGCGTGGACGCTGTAACTACCGCCCTGAGTCTCCCCGAGGGCGTGTGTGATCTAACTACCGCACTCAGTCTCCCCAAGGGCGCTCAAAAATTGCAACATTTAATATTGACTTTTAGTTGTAATTACGGTTTAATTAGTTTAATCATTTTATCAAATTTTATGTATATTGTAATTTATACTATGTAATATTATGTATATTGTAATTTATGTTATGTAATATTTTTTGATGTTTTTATTATTTTTTAGTAGTATGTACGCCAACTTAAAATTTTTTAATATTTGTTTTAAATATGTTTTTATATTTTACCTTCTATGTGTATTGATATTGGAATTGTTATTATATTGGAATTGTAATTTTAATCTTTCTAGTTTTTAGTTGTCTTTAAATATGTTTTTATTTTTTATTATTTCTGTGCTTTTCAATATTAATATATATTTAGGCCTAAAATATAATATAAATTCAAAATCGTTTCGAATTCGAAACCGTTTGTTCTTTGGGACTGTTGTTTTATTAAAGATTCGTTTCTATTTTTGATTTAAATAAATAAAATTGATTAATTAATAAAAAAATTATGACTTTTATGGCTGGCACTATTAATGTATAAATTTTCACAATGCCAAAAACACCTTAGTAACTGACAAGAAGAGATACGTTGTTTTATCATGTTCCCACCCCCACCCCCCCATCCCCCATCCCGTCCAAATTTACATTTTTTTACATCGTGGATAGAGCCATGACGATTGGTATGATAATATTCACCATCTTTGTTGGTGTTTTAGTGGCTGGTAGTGAGATCCTTCGGGGACATGCAGTGGAGTTGGAGAATCGCGGTGTCATGTCAGCAGTGTCATTGCGGATATCCATCGTGGGAAACGAAGATGTATGTGGCATGATGTATCAAACTTTCCTTGCCTTGATGGCTGTTGTCATGGGTGATTTATTTTCACCTCCGACTGGCTTTTTAAACTTGGCGGTGGGAATCATCATGTATAAGTATGGGGAGGCGTTCGTCCCCCCGATGCTTAGACACTGCGGAGTTAGCCTGGCGGAGCTGCTGTGTTTTGACCAACTGTACTTGTCGGCTATCCTTCTGATATTCAAGATGATATACAATACTCAGATGAGGAGAAAACACAGTACTGGGGTGACAGTACTCAGTTGGAAACGCCTTCTCAACAGGATGGACTTAGAGGAGTTCAGGGAATATACTACTACTAGGATCGGCATGCTGCATTGCAACTGCATTTTAAGAATGCTGTGCCCGCTTGTCAACAAAATTGCACCGCCACAACTCCCTATCACCCATGACATTTGCTAGATCATCCGCATCTTCAAGGCCAGTGTCCTTTAAGATGCGTCTCAAGAAAGTCATGGGCTGCCCACCATGCTTATTCACTCCATGAGGCTGCCAAAGTACAAGATTATGCACTGGCTGTTCCTCACGGCGAAAGCAATGTCCTGCAAAGTGGAGGCGATTTTGCTCTAGTGTCAAGCTTGGAGGAGCCTTCACTTCTGCAAAGGAGATATCGCCAATGGGAATATCTGGGAGTACAGACTCAGACACTTTTACTTCTATAAAGTTATCAGGCAATACCCTGTCATTATTGAGGAGCTTTTCAAAGTGGGCTTTCCATCCATTGAGGCGATCAACTGGTGATTCAGCCTTAACCTTGGTGGTTGGTTGGCTTTTCCGCCAAGTAAGCAAGTTGATCGATTTCCATGCCTGGGATGATTGCCTGCTGTCTTCAGCATCATTGATGGCATTAACCTGTTGGTTTATTAGCTCCTTTAGATTAACAGAGTACTGCCTGTTCAGGGTCCTAGATGCAGCCTTAACTGCATTCTTGGCCGCTGTAGTCTGTTTGAGTCGGGACTCTTTCTGTGTCTTATGAAGGTCATTTCGGCACTTCTGGATTTTGTTGTCAGTCCAGGGGGCCCTTTTCCTGTTTCGAGGGTATACAGGAACTGTTTCTGCAGCTACTAACTTAACTGGTTCTGTAAAGGCAGTAAAGCCCTCACAGTGATCTGCCGCCTCAGAGGCAAGAGCCTCATACCTGTTGCTCAGCTGTAGTGTGAAGCTGGATCTCACACTTAGCTGTTGCAACAGAGAGGACCAGTAGTCATGTCGCAGCAAGGCAGATTTCGTTGTTCTGCTAACACGCAGACTAAGTCTTACCTTGGCCACACTAAGGCGGTGATCACTGGAGAAGGGTCGAAGTGTAAATGCATTACAGTCTTGTATAGAGCTCCTGTATTTCCTACGAAACAGAATATGGTCTATCTGGGACTTGTGACCACTGGGTCCACTATGAGTCCATAGCTTTCCAGTTCGCTTCTTGAACTGTGTTCCAGCTGAAAACAATCCATTTCCAGAGATAAAATCCTGAAGATGGAGAGAATTTCGGTTAACAACTATTGCTATAGACCCAGGGCGATGTAGGTGATTGATGCAGACTTGCATTAAAGTCTCCCAGGACTGTTAAGAATGCATGCTGAACCATACCATCAGTAGCTGCTTGTAGATTGTGGTAGAAATTTTCCACCTCCTCTACAGGGGCAACACTAGTTGGAGAGTAGCACACAATCAGAACCACCTTAGGAAACTTCTTAGCCAGTCTTCCAGAACATGAGAAGTGGCAATGGATGATGCAGTTAGAGATTTGGTCTATTTTGTCCAATGCTGCATGTGCAGTTGGATTCATCAATAGACCAATTCCACCATTGCCACTATCATTTGCTGACGCGAGGGCGAGTCGCCAACCGCCCCCCATGTCCTTAATCAGAACCTCATCAGTCTGTCCAGTCTGCATTCGGTGCTCTTGAACACCCACTGCACTAAGAGAAAGCTTATCTGCCAAGGCAGTCAGCTCACCTTGTCGCATTGGGGACCCGAGTGTTAGGGTGTTTACTGAGGCTAGTCTAGTGACTTGCCTCAGATTCACCAATGGCTTTGTTGGTCGGGGTGGAACATGAGAGTAGCCTCCAACTCCAGAATCCCTCTCCCCATCACCATCTGGCCTCCCTGGTGACCCAGGGTTTGGGCCAGAAAGGTCATCAGGAAAGGGATTCAAAGAATTGTTGGCTGCTCTCTCTCCAGTAGGGGGTGAGACAGGCAGCCAGTCAGGAGATAACTGACGTCTGTGAGGCCGATTGTGTCCGGTAATTCCACTGGCCTCTAGTGGCTGGACCTCCTTTATGCTGCATGGAGGTGGCAAGTTTTCTTGATCAATGACCTAGAATACCTGACCTGACCTGTCAGGGAATATAGCTGGAGATCTGTGACCAAATTTGACAAACCCAATTGTGTGCTGTCCAAGGGCTTTTATAAGCTATTGGCAATGGTGAAACAGGGAGTAGTACTTAGCAGGGTGATCCTGGAACTGGGAGGAGGACGCGGAGGTTGGACCCAGATGGCTGTGACCATGCCTGGAATGGAGCGAATTAATGTGTTGAACTACGGTAGCGGAGGGGAGCTTTTTAAAGGTCACTTCACCCATGGCTTAGACACCATTCAATTCGGTAGGAAACACAAGCATATATTGTCATCTATGATGATGTTTACACATTTAACCCTACGCAATGCGACACATTGTTGTGCGATATAGGGGAGAGCTTTATTTTTTCCCCCCACGTAATACGAAATTATTTTTTGAAATAGGTACCTTTTCGTTACTTAACCCTATTTGGCCCGGGGTGGGGGGTCAATTTATAAATTTTTTGTAGTTTATATGTATTATTGAGTCAGATTTGTTTGTAAAACCGAGATTTCGTGACTTTTCCTAACATTTATTAGGCTATCCAATAGCGAAAACGCCTTTTACATGGCTATGTTAGTATTCGTGTTGTGGTCCCTTTCTGACACACTTTCTGATTTGCGGTATACTGTATATCGGTTTTTTAGATGGTGATCGCGATTATAGAACTCAAAATAAAACAATCGAGAAAATTATTGGTAATTTTAAAAGTGCGCGGCCCCGGGGCATGAAAAACAAGTAGTGGTTTGATTGATTTTATGACCATGTGTTTTTAGGATGCTGATCACGAATATGACACTGAATAATATTTTACCTTATTGATTACGGCTTTTTGGATATGTGATAATATGTGGCGCAAAAAATACACGTAGCACAAATTTCATAATGTTACTAGGGTTTTCTGGGATTCTTATCACGAATATGACACTAAAATATAGGGCCTATTTTACAGTATTATCCAACCAAATTCGTTTTTTGCTGTTTGAAATTTTACGCTACTTGTTTTTTTCGTCTAACATAAATTATTTTAACGAGTTGTATCGTGATCAGTAGTCATTGAAAACCCCTATGTATAGCTTCAAACCAACGCAAATTTTAACAGTTTAACAGTTAAATTTTTTTCTTCGGGGTGGGGGGTGAAAAATCCACTCTAGCCCCCGGGCGCACGAATGCCTTGGCACACCCCTGACCTATTGTTAAATACTGAAATCATATTCTTCGTACTTCGTCTTTGTCTGTCTGCTTGTGTGTTTACACCACTCACTCAGGCACTGTAGGGGAAGGCCCCTACCGTAAATTGGTCTTCGAAATAATGTGATATGGCTACCTGTTCTGCAGCCGGTAGTTCAGCAGAAGGATGTAAAATTTCCACAACTATCAATTCTTTCGTACTTCATGTTGAAAAGGGTCACAATTATGTGGTGAACTACCTGCTACCACACAATTGTATATCTTTTGTAAGTGAAACTACAGTTATGTTCCCAATTAAAGTCCATTCTTCAACCTGTTCAATCTGCTCAATTTCATCAATCTGGAAATATCTTTCATGACGTCGCAGGTTTCTAGCCAACTGAGTGATTGGCAGGCGGACATGGTTGTGACATGTGCTACAATAAAGTAATAATATTTTGTTTTAGTGTTTTATTATAAATATTATCATATTTTGCTAATCATTCAGTCTTCTATGTGTTGATATTGTTAATAATTATCCTAATTAATATATCGTCAGTTGTTTTATTGAAGTCAGTTGAATTTTTTATTTTTCGTTCCATATTGGTCACAGTTCTCGTAAGGTGCCAATCAAATATACGAGGGTGGGGGGTGGGGGGGAATTGTCTTCAGGGGGCAGTTGTACTTCGGTTGGGGGGGGGGGGGGGGGGGGGGTGAGATTGTTCAGTCAAGATATGGTCAGTGATGAGAAATATAATATATGTTCAGTCATGTGAAAAATTAAATTAAAAATATAACTATATGGTCAGTGAGATGAAAAATAGAGTTATATGGTTAGTGAGATGAAAAATAGAGCTATATGGTCAGTCAGATGAAAAATAGAACTATATGGTCAGTTTGGTTATTGTGAGATTTTACATCGAGTCATAAAATGGTCATTGATATCTCCAAATGGTCACTCGTGAGTGCAAAATATATTGCTGTCTAAAATTATTCACCACAGAAGTTCGGGATAATAATTAATTAGGTCGATATTTATTAATTGTTACTGCTTATATGTTAATCTTATGAAAATCGGCTTCATCTCAAAAAACTACATTATTGACCATATTGTGACAATAGTATACATATATATATATTTATTCTCACTACAGATGCTGTTTTCTGTTTAACCGAAAAGGTTAAAAAGATATGATACAAATAATTGATTCTATGGTCACAGTGACAATTACTTAGTGTAATTTTATCTTCATACTAGAATGCCAGCAAGCTGGCTCACATTAAGCAAAATGACCATCTCAATAAGATTGACAGATTGGCACTTTAAATTCTACTCCAGTATTTGTAAGAATGATAACTCTTACTAGAAAGCCAGCAAGCTGGCTTTAAACGACTACTAGGATCGGCCTGCTGCATTGCAGCTGAATTTTTAAGAATGCTGTGCCGGCTTATCGACAAAATTGCATAATATTAAATAATATAGGCAGAAGTGGGACTTTTGTTTACTATTTTTTAAGCCTATGACGGTATATTGGGGTGATTAAAATTTAGTCACACTTAAAATCATCTAAGTAACTTTACATAGCTATCTGAGTTTAAAATAAAAATATAAATAAGTTAAATATAATGTATAATTATGAATTATTATATTTATTTGTTGAAATACTTTGATTTCTATACAAATTTTAATAGTATTAAACATTATGATTCAAACGACTTGTTTTCAGTACCGGGAATAATTTTTTAAAGGTAAAGAACATAATCATTCATGACCTTTTTGTTATAATGTATGACTCGAAATATATTAACGTATAAACAAGCCCGGAGCGCTTGTGTGCTTGCTATTGCCTACCAGGCAAAAGTAGCAGCGTCTCCACCGGCTCGGCTCTCCTGCCCACGGTAGTGCTGGTGCACTGTCCACAGGCTATATGTTTATTTGCGGTTCGCCCAAATAAACCTCTATGGTCTGAGAACAAATTGCAGCTAACCTTTTAAGTCCAATCGGTACCACCCCTATTTGGACTCAGACGGTAACCTGGTGTTCTGCACTATCGCCAAGTTCCAATAGCGTGAAGAGCTGCACCAAGTTTATTACGACTTTTCTCATGACCTTTCACAATTTATTATAGACGTTCTACAATTTTCCCAAGACTTTCCCAAATTTTCTAAGACTTTATAGACTTTCTACGACTTTATTAGCCTATGACTTTTTCACGATTTATTAAGATGTTTTTCAAAACAATCGATTATTGTTAGATTCTTTCCCTTTATTTATGATACAACATACGATTCATCATCGCTCGATTCTTCATCTTTGATTTCACTGTCTGATGTGAGTTCGACATCTGATGACATGGAGGAGTCTGATTCTGAAGGACTATGAGAATCATAGCTTTCATTGTTGCATAATTCATAGTCATAGTCACAGTCATTATCGTTACTATTGTGTACCTCCTGTGCCCCAACTATTTATTCAAGCAGATCTAGATCTATTGTTTGTAAATCCATCATATACAGTAGGCTACTTCATATGGCCTACATATCCAATATCTGCTCTCAGACTGTCAGAATAATACTGTACTGTGGGGCGAGCCACGAAGTGAGTGAGCCTTAGCGTAGTGGTACCATTAATCAACCTGTCGTTCTGTCGTTCTGTCGTTCTGTCGTTCTGTCGTGTTCAATTTTAAACGTTAATAACTCGGCCAATCTTTGATGAAATCTATCCAAACTTGGTACACATGTTGTATGGCAAAAGTTTAGAAATTTTCCAAGTAGAATTTCCGTGTGGCCTTCGAGAAGCTAAGATAATAGCAGTTAATTAGTTAATTAAGTTGATGACGGTAAAAACACCATTTTCAACCTGCCTTTTAAAGGAAATTAATTGTTTTACAGTATAAGACTTCAATAATTATACTTAAAAAATATACAGATGTAATCCGCATACTCCATTCTATTATAGTTTTTAATTAGTTCAAGTGATTTGCTTTAATAATCGTGTCTTTAATTGATCTAAAGTAATTAAACCGGCATAAAAAATGTATTCTCATTAAATACTGCTTATTTATTGGTTAACATCCAAGTTGGCTTGATTCCCAGCAACACTTGAGGTATTCAGTCAGCCTTGCTTGTAAGAGGCAGACTGCTGCTGCTGCTAGTAGCCATCCATTCACTCACTCTCCATTGAACTGGCTGATTGGAGGTGTGAGTGTATCGGGTTCAATGACATTAATATTATTACTAAAGTAACGTCGGGATGTTAATATTCACTGGAGCTATGAGTCTCTCTGGTTAGTTGAATGAATGAAATAAATAATTGTTTTACTGTTCCGAATATCAATGTTTATTTCTGTAGGCCAACTTACTGTATTATTATTTAATCTAAATGTACATAATAGTTTAAATAAATTATTTCACAATTTCATTCCAATTTCATTACTGGCTTACGCAACCATGCTAATTAGGTATATTAAATGGCAGGATTGTTTTTAATTAAAATTTTTACAGAGCAAACAAGTATATTGTATTTAACTGAAAGTTAATTTATTTCGGTAAGTAGGCCTTGCGGTTTTGTTAGTTTAGTTAGTATAATAAGTATCAAATATATTACGTGCTGCTGTACAGTAAACGCGGCTTTGCGTTATTGAATTACAGAATTGGCGGTACAAAGTACCTTAATAGGGATCAGGCAATATTGCAT